>WTSP01018751.1:28407-42399 GCA_025331215.1 Actenoides lindsayi | reverse complement strand
CCAGGTCTGAGAAATGTGTGAAAATACCCAGGGTATGAAAAGATAGAAAGTTCTCTAACAATTTTCTTTGTAATAGAAGCAAATGGCGGAAGAGCAGTTACTGGCATGAGGCAAAGACAAAGACCATGGCAGAGGGTGCCAGTGTTATGTCTGGTGCACTTTCGGATGTCTTACTCAGTCCTCCTTCTAACCTGCAAATGCTCCTTAGATCCTTTGTATCCAAATTGCTGGATATGGGAAATCTGTATTCTTGTTACGGCTACAAGTCAACTAATAATGGTGTGTTGGTGAAGAACTGGGATGCCATTAATGCTGCAGTAATGGCCACCTGCTTGGTGGGATTACAATGGATGTCTTTATAATGTGTGTTCTAACAGGCTTTCTAAAATGCATGGGAGGCTCTGAAAGGCACTATCCAATTGTTCCTTTATCAAAAGAAGCAGGTGAAAGGTATTAATCCATTATTGCACATCTCGTGGTCTATCACAGTGTCAGGTTTAGACCCTAGTGCTGGATGTACCAAAAAAAAAACCCCAAACCCAAAGCCACTGGGATTTTGAGGAAAATCTGATTTTGACCTTTCTGGATAAGTGAGGACCCTTTTCCGTAAATGAGTTGGTCACTAACAAGGTATATGTCACATCCGTCAACATAAGGATTATCCTCCATCTGCTTATCCTCTTCTGACATAGCTAATGAAACTGTACTCTGACCTTAAAGGATCTGTCAGGAGTAGGCTGAGTTCCCTGCCTGGCAGTTTTAAAGCATTGGTGGCAGAATGTGGGTCGGTAAGCAAGAGGGGAGACGGTAACCCTGTACGACACACCGTTTGAACGCCGTCCCAGCCACTATTATGTATACAGTTGTAACATGAATTTCACAAGTAAGTGAGGCTAAAGGTGAGACTCCCCATATGTAGTACACTCTAGACTGTTCTGGTTGTTAGCAGTCTCTCTCTCCTGCAGACATGTTGATGAATCCCATGAATAAAACAATATTCTCCAACAACAATCTCCAACAAAAGATGCTAAAAAGGAAGGGACTGCCGTATCCCTGTTAACCTTAGTTAGTGTGAGCTCTTTCTAATGGCTGGAAGTCCTTGATGATAAGGCCTTTGCCTACATAGGATATAGAAGTATGTAGTTATCAGCTCTGAAGTAACAACTATAAAATTGCTTAAATAAGGTTTGATTCTAACTTGGTATTTCCATTGCTCAAACGTGTCCCCTAGAAAAAAAATTAAAATAAAATATATTGGCGAAACATGTTTTGCATCCACAAGTGCATTAAGCACAGCTTATTGACTAGAGCATAGGCCTGTGAGGCAAGCCCCATTCCCCTGATAATGTCTTGTCATATCTTTGTTTCACCATTTAAAATCAGGTAACATTAGTGCACATTTTTATGTCCTTTGATATGTTTTGATGGCTAAGTAAATGCAATGTATTAGTTTTATTAATGCATATATATATATACTTATTGTTAGGATTCACATTTCACTAGTTTCTTCGTAAGTATATATCTTTTCTTCAGAACTAGGTATTTTTCTACACTGTAACCACAAGTCATTATTTGGAAGTGTGACACTTTGACATTTTATGTCACTATGTAATTAACCTGGTGATTGGCATCCCATGACCTGACTGACTTTCCTTAAATACAGATACTTCCTTTCATCTGCAAATAATTTGCCTTCCTTGCATCTTGTTGCTTACTAAGTATTTTTATGTGTAGACAATCATGTTTGTCTTCTTATCTCTTCTTCTTCCTCTTTCTGAGCCTTTCTGATCCAAGTTTTCACTCTTAATAGATATATGGTGATCATAAGTGTGTACAAAAACTCTGAATGTGTGTTAATGCATGCAAAGTAACTGTGCAGGCTGGCTTAGCTACTCATTTCATCTGTAGCCTTTCTTGCTACACCTGCAAAGGAAGAGGCTGCAGGACACAAGCCAACATGCAAAAGTCTGTTTTGCCCACCAACCCGTTATTTCTTCCTTCTGCTGCCATTAGATAAAGGATTTTCAGAAAAGTGCTAGTAATGAAGAGTAATTCAGTTTCTGTATATGGATCTCGATTTCTTTGCAAGCCACGATGAGCTGAGACTTGCAAATCCCCTGTAAGGTGGAGGCAGAAGTATTAATATCGAAGTTAAGCAGATGGAAAATTTGGTCCTTCAAGTCACCTTTAAGGTTTCTTCTACACTGCAAAATTAGTCTGTAGCAAAGCCAAGAGTAGAACCTAGCCCTGCTGACCAAATTTCAAGATACAAAGCTACCATACAGTAGCTGATCTGTGGGAGCTGTTGGTGTGCACAGGCCTAGGTGGCAACAAAGGGGAGGTGTCTCAGCTTTAGTTAACACTTCATTGCTTAGCTGATTTGAATTACCTTGCAGTCTTCTCAGTTTACCCACAAAGAAGATGGGGTCCTTTCTCTCGACCTTGAAACATTTGCTGTTGCTAACCACAAAGCAAGTAGTAAGGACTGGTGGATGCTACTGTGTTGATAACAGACCTTTCTAGCTGTAACCACTCTCTCTCAGAGGCACAGGTTTCCCACAGGTTGTTGGCTTTCTCAGATGGCTTTCCCGGGTGAGCTTCCTCAGTCCTGTCTTGCTCACCCTGACTCAACAGCTAATTGTTTGAGAAAGGATGACAAGTCCCAAAGATCTTCTCACCCCTTCCCCAGGCCCAGTTGTCAAAAGGGCATTGAAAGTTTTACAGTCATGATACAGTTTTGAAGATACAGCAGCTTTGGGCAGTCTCACATTTGATCTTAATAGGTGCTGTGATGTGAGCAGTCAGTTTAAATCTGCAGAGACACTGTGATATGAAGGTTTCTGATGCTGAATGATAATCAGGCCTAGAAAACCTGTTAGTTGGTTTTGGTTGGTTGCTGTTTTGTTTTGTTTGGGTTGGTTTTTTTTTTCCCCACTGTAAACTTCTTTCTGGGATCTAACAACAACATTTAGTCTTTGTGAAGATTGGGAAACCATTATGCATCCTGCATCATATAGCAAAGAGGGAATTCAGAATTGTCATTCTAATAGTTGACACTGGAAAATGTCATTGAAGAAAGCTTTTTTATGTTAGTCTTTAGATTGACAGGTTATGACAAAACTGCATTCATGTTGCTTGAATACATCTTTTGTCTAGTTTTACATGCTTTTTGACTTGTCTAGAAAATGACATATTGAGGTTTTCATTAGCCTTAACCAGGTATGATTTTCTTTATGGGAGATACCTTGGTAGGACTACAGTTGAGGGCGAGTAAACCAGTGAAGCTTAGAAAGGCCACAGCCCTTCTTCAGATGGTAGCGATGAATTGAAAGACTCATTAATCAACCACCAAGTTGCAGGTGTGATGGTTTTCCTGCAAACTGCCAACAGACTGTGAAAGTCATATCCAACACATGAAACTGTTAAACTAGACACATCTATAAACATCCTTAAACTTTTGTCTTTCTGTTTTAGTTGAAATACACAACCCAATGGCACATTTTTCTTCTTTTCTTTTTTTTTTTAATTAAAAAAACCTCAAAACCACATAACTAAGAAAAAAAAACCCCAATCAAAACAAAACAAAAAGCCTCACACAAACCCAAAAATACTGATTTGTTTTCCAAGGAATTCTACTCAGTTTAGGAAACAAAAGAAAAAACTGATATTGTTTTAATCTTTTGCTCATTTTAATACAGGTTCATTTAAATAGACACATGGTTTTGATTGTGTAAATAGTTTCAGTGTTATAAATTTTTGTCCACATAAAATGTGAGCAAATGTTTAAACAAAAAAATGACTATGGGGATTTACAGGCTATTTTCCTCACAATTTTCCACTCCTTCCCTCTAGTATAGAAATTATCTAGAACAAAGATACAGTTATGCCGTAGTGCTGCAATGTAGACAGAAAGTCGTAAAATGTTTAAAGTGACATGATTTAGAAGGTTTTATTATTTAATCAACCTGCACTGGATTTTTCACCTGCACTGATGGGAAAAACCCATTATAAGAAGCCAAAGAATGAAATGTCCATACAATTTTTCCACATCATTCTTCCTTAAACTCTGTGGATCCTCTGGAATGAAGGAGAGTCTAGTCAGAGGTCTTACAACTCCACATTAATTTTTTTCCCCAAGATTATCCTTAAATTGATATACTCCCTGTAGATAAAAATTAATTTTATTCTGTCAAAGAACAATGAATATGAATTTGCATGGATTTTTGTATTTGCTAATTCATTGGCCTCACTAGTTCTTTTCTTTTTCCAAATATGGATGCTCAAGATAATAAAAAATTCTTCTTTAAAAACTGAAGCAGATGAGAACACTGTCCCACCTTCATCTGACATGAGGAATTTCTTTGTAGAAGTAGTCTGATCTTCTGTTTCCCTCTTTAGCGCATCCATCTTTGTCTTGAACTTCATGCCTAGAAATTAATTTTAATTTGCAATCCATATTCTCTGCTTTTCTATGCCTGGATTGCCCACTGCAAAATTATTTTCCTGTTACACAATTTAAATCAATGGAACCGTATGTAAGGATAATGCCTGCTGGCTCAACAACAGTGTGGGCAAAGAAGCAATGGTGCTGCATTTATTGAAGTAATAAGGTATTATAATAGTGGTATATCAAAAGTGATGCCTGCTTTGCCTTTACAAGGCTCACTAAGCAGATATTTGAATATACCTGTCGTTAAGATATATCTGTAACAGATTTTATCTGATTACTCAGTGTAGTGCTACTGCTTGTTATTGGAGAGCTTGTTAAAGTATATGCAGCTGTCATGTCATGTCACCCGTTTTAGAAAGAACTGTTGTAATTTCATTTTAATGGCAGTGTATTTTAAAACAGATTTTACTACGGGGATCAGAGAGAATGATATTTTGTTTCAAGTTTGACCATAGATTATTGCCTATATTTTTGCCCATTAACTTTCTGGTTTTGCTTCAACTTGGCAATTAAACACCCCTGAAAAAAAAGCCACCCTCTAGAATAATACAGAAATGACCTCTTTAATTGTACTAATAAAGACTGTGACATCTGAATTTAAATACAACCAAACTCTTCCCACTAAAGTGTTAATGAAATTAACAATAAAAAAGTGTAATGATTTCTCTTGGGATAATTACATGGGTAATTTAACAGCACATTTGGATAAAAACTGAAAGCATTTATGTGATATATAGTTAAACCTCTGTAAATGGTATATAGAAAAACAAAGGCTTTCTTATTGTCTTTCAAGTACAAAGAAATCTTAGACAATGTTAAGTAGTAGCTCCTCTGAAAAAAAAGGTACATTTATCTTTCACTTCTCTCAGATTTTCAACATCGCATTATTTATTGTTTCATATGGAGTGACTGTCAGATCATGCTATAGAAATAGCATTTAATGTACTTATGAGTCTCAGAGCAAATGCATAGACAATTGGGTGTTCTCTTGAGTAGCTCCGTGGAAAAAATGGTTGTTGCATAAGAAACTTTGATACCATCTTTTCAGAGTTCTAGCAATAAAAAATGGTGTTTGAATAGCAAATATATGGAATTGGAGATGAAATATGTGTCAGTGACCTTACATGCTTTCTGTTTCCAAAGAAATAATCCACAATTTCAAATGAGATCTGACTTGCCATTAACACTGTAATATGGTATCACAGGTCCTTGCTGCCTTGTTGACTCTTTGCTTGCTGGTCATCATTGCTAATCTGGTAGAGATTCCTTCATTCTTTTTTTTTTCCCCCTTTTTTTTTTCCTTTTTTTCTTTTTTTTTTTTTTTTTTTTGAGAAAAGAGATTCTTCATCATGTCTCTGCTGTGCTGAAGCAACTGCAACTCACAGAGGGAAAGGTAGCCCTGCAGTAGGTCAGGCAGAGGTTATTTATTACTTTCATTAGGCCATCAGCACCTTACACTCATCTGGAAACCAAGGGCCTTTCGTGATGATCACAGAACATCTAATAAGTATATATACTCTGTTCGTTAAGTGAATTGATTCTTGCTGCAAGCATCATTTTTCTGTTTATTTTTATATTCCAGCCACAAGCTGAGACCCATTCACCAGCTTTGTCCTCCCACAACCCCCAAATGTGGTCTTGGAGAAACAAGCAGAGGCTTCCTGTTCAGAATAAATGATACATAGAACTCGGGCTAAGGCCAGGCTCACTTTTTTAGATCTGGATGCAACTCTACTCAATTTTAACTGAGCATCAATATAAAGTAGGCAAAGACAAGCAGAAGACACATGATCATATGTCCATCAAATATAAATAGCCAGTGCCAACAGCAATTATCTCTCTCTTTTTCTAATAACCTCCTAAAAATTTCATGTGTGCCTTGAAGATAAACACTAACAGAATGGCATTGAACGGGCTGCCAGGGCAGTGGTTGAGTCCCCATCCCTGGAGGGGTTTCAAAGTTGTGGAGAAGCGCTGAGGGACATGGCTTAGCAGTGGACTTGGTAGAGTTGAGTTAAGGGTTGGACTCGATGATCTTGAAGGTCTTTTCCAACATAAATTATTCTATGATTCTATGATTTTCTGGAGTCACAGAGGCAATTCTTTGATTCTATGATTCTGTGATTTTTATGTGATTCCAAACATGAGACCTCTGCAGGAAAGAAGTGATGACCATTGCTATCAGACACTGAAAAATTAATGGCACTCTCAGAATTGGATGTGTTAGACTTACAGAGGACAGTTCTAATTACTTTTGCCAACACCTGCAAAAAGCCTAACAGTGTCTCAAAGTGAAAGTAGGTGGCAGATACAGCAGCAATTCACTGGACACTTGTTCTCTGCGTGTCATTGACCTGTATCTAAACTTCAATTCAAAATTATCAGAGATCAAGGTGATCCATGACATTCGGGTATTTTAAGGTTAGGTTCAGAGGTCATTCTCTGCCATCATGCCCAAACAGAATGGTTTGATGCTAACTGGTTTGAGTTAACCAGCTTCAGGCTACAACTTTCCAAGAAAGTAAGATTCAGTGATGGTCAGATGACAAAGGGTTCTGCTTTTCTCTGTTTTCCACCAGGAGCCTACAACAAGGTTTGTGTGATGAAACTTCCATACTGTCTTAACTGTTAGTTAATCAAACAGCCAAACAAACAAAAAAACCCCAAACCCTTTCTTATTTCTAAAGCAAGCAATCTTATTAGTCTTTGCACCTCTGAGAATTATTTTGTTCTTCAAACTCTCAGAAACTCATATGTGGCCTTGATAAATTGCTATGTCTACAGTTTAAGGTCTTCAGACCTTCAGTCTGCTGATGGTACCTAAAATGTGTCATCTACTGAAATTGAGTGATGTACTTTTTCCTCCTGCAGAATATAGAATTGGATTACAGCCTGATCTCCATTGCTTAGTTCTCAGCTGCTTTAATTTCTTGTATTTCATTAGATTGTATTAACAACAACTTTTCCTTTTATTTGCTGTGCAACCAAATCTTCCACAAAATAACCCCCAAAAGCATCGAAATGATTTACTACTATTTAGTAGCTGAAACTGTTTACCACTCTATTGTTGGACCCTTTTATATGAAAATACCTAAAATCAGTGTAACTAGCATTCTCACTGACTTTGTCTTCTTGGTCCGAATCATTTGGGTAATCAGTATCCTTCTTGGTAAATCTGGATTTGGTATAACTCTAGAAATGTCTAGAGGTCTGCCCATGTAGTTTTAACTAGAACAAATTTCCATTTGTGAAATTTGTTAGATTTATCACTGTATGTTTGTCTTTTCAATGTAATCAGTCTCTGCTATGTAGTTTATAGGCGAATATTCCATCTCCCCACAATATGAACCTTTCCATTATGGTTCTCTAGTATCTTTTACACTGGGGGAAGGGGTGAGGTGGAGTGTCTCACTTTTTCTTCTCTGAGTACATATAGATGTTTATTGAACATGGAGTGATGGCTGCTTTGTTTTTCAGTTCTATTTTTACCTTGCTCCTGAATTTTACTTTGCTGACTCTACAGCTTTCTACCAATTCTAAACATATTTTTCTTCTTTGCACATTCACAGTCTCTTTACAGCGATTAGGAGAGAACTCTTTTTTTCGTGATGGCCTTTTCATGACATTTTATACTGTGTTTTCTTAACTTTGTCAAATTCAGTTTTCTCGTTTTAATCTATCCTTACTGTCACATGCAGAATTTTCCTGCGTGGGGATTAAAGAGTGATTAATCTTTTTATGCCATAGTAAAACATAATCCTGAAACAGCTTATTCATATCCATAATCTAATGACTTGTCTCTGTGAATTCAATACAATAACTGGAATTCAACATGTTAGACTAGCTAGCGTGTTGGCAGTTCTGAGGCTTGAGAAGGAGAATACTTGGAACTGGCAGCGTTTCTTTGGCCGTCTCTATCCACGGTCTGCAAACAACCGTTTGCCTGCCCTGCATTATGTGGTCTGTATCTTTCCCATGTAAGTACACTGAAAATACAGGCTATAGGAATTTTAATTAAAAGTTGAATGGTACTTTTTATGGGGGGCCCCAGTAGGTTTTCTTAGGGTGCAGTACTCTTTTGTTCTGTAAAATAAGACAATAGTGGACTATACCATTAGACTATCCATTAAATGTAGTCAGTCCCAAGGCCAGCTTTGAGAGATGATTTTATGATTTACTAGAGATTATTCTTGAATGTCAGTAGCTCACACTATGTATCTGTTCATATGACAACAAACGCGTCCATGCATGATACTGTATTACTAAGTTCTGAATAGTAACGTATTTAAGTGAATATTTACTGTGGGGCAGCAAATTAGAATTTGAAGAAGTGATGCTCTATATCTCAAGGCATGTATTTTGGAGTGATTTATTTTAGTCTGAAGAAAAATATTCTGTTGACCTTTTTTTTTTTTTTTTTTTTTAAGGAAATTAGTAATATATATCTAATCTTTTGGTAAAACGTATCATCTATTTTTTAGGAATACTAATTGTTAGAGCAAGCGAATAATAAGAGTTTAAACAACATACTAGTTCCTTCCACTGGGCTGAGAATTAGCCAAGTCATGGTTTCACAAAGTTGGTGTCAAATATTCCTGAGGTTAATGTAATAATGAAATTAGAACGCGTTTTTCCTGCTGCACTGAAATAGCTTAGGAAGAGGGGTGAGGGAAGGAAGATAATTTTTCTGTCGCTTAAAATACTTTTCTCATAGTTTATTGAAATGATAAATAATAAGACTGAAACATGTAGAACAAGCTTCAATGTAACTGAGTTAATTTTAAGAGAGCTGGAGTGTTATACGGATTGCACACCCTGTGAACTAAGTGTTGGCTGTATTTTTTTCTTTAATGGCATTTTCTCAGCATCCGATAATAACATAAAAGCTTTATTTTTATATCTTCTGAAGCGGACTTGTCAGGTTCTCAGTGGCACCTTATAATTGTGAAAGCTAAAGGTATGCTTTAACTCTCCTCTGTTCAGCATCTATACCGAGGTCTTTGCATGCTTATTTTTCTCTATAGTTTTAAATGCGTGGGAGAATTTGATCAGTGTCCTTTTTATATTCAAAACGAGCCAGCTCCTGTCTCAAAAGTGTCTTATTGTCATGATGTCACCGCATCTCAAGATTTGTGACCTTTTGCTCCATATGGATTCATGGTAGACCTCGTTGTGTTTTCACAGGCTGGATCGCTTTTGTCCCCCCGCTAGGGGGTATCAAAGCCTTTTGGACTCCATTTCACATACTGGTGGGATCGCAAATAAATAAATAAATGGAATAAAAATTATATGCTAGAAGCACCCAACAGCCACTGAAAACACCCAACAAAGAAACAAACCTAAAGTTTATGTATAATAAGGACCGCCAGATGTCGCAAAGGCATCATTGATGAAGTGTTTTTTTATCCAAAATGTGGCACTTATATGAGGAATAGTAGTATTGTGTTTGAGAGTTGCAGAGGCCATAACAGGTCAGTGAAATGTCCTTCAAACATTTGATTTTTACATTTGAGAATAGGCCAAGATGAAAAGATAACCACATATCTGACATTGACGTTACTACCATTTAGACAACCGATGCAATTGCCTTAGTCAGTGGGATCAATCAGACCTTTATTACTTTGAGAACCACATAAAAGATTTAGGTTTGTTTTTTTCATATAAAAATGAAGGTTCTCAGCATCATCAGATCACAAACGCCTAAATGTAAAATTATTACAATATGCATATAGTTTTATTTTCTCCTTGTTCTTTTACAAGTTGAGTGCTATAAAAAAACATTAAAAAGAATAACAGGTAGTCTTGAAAGAATTCAAACTGAGTTGAACAGTATGCATAATTTGGCAGTTTAACAGGTAGAACTTGGAAACAAGTATTTGATGATTGATTTTTTATTGAGACAGAATGAGAGTGATAGTGGATAAAGTGATTTTCCTTATTGAGAGAAAATATAGTGTTTTTCAACATGTCTTCAGTATGAATGGAAGCCCTGTCAAAAAAACTGAGCAACACATAATATCTTTTAAAAGGTAAATTAACATAAGTATATCACTTAGTTTATGGATCAAATTTTACACTTGTCAGTTTTATTCATAATGTCATAAAGTTTATATTGTAAAGATAGTGTTATTACCTTTGTTATGTCCTGGAAAAGCCTAATATTAACTGAGTTCATTGTAGAATTTAAAGTATATTCAGCTGAAGAAATGCCAGTGCAGAAAATTAAGTCCAAAATATGTATTCATGTGCAGATCTTAGTCAAATCCCTAGTAATTTTAAGTACTTGAAATACATTATTCAACAAGTAACCTGCTGTACACTTGCGTTTAATGGGCTCTGCCTGAGTATACAGAAGCTGTCAAGATAAAATATGGAACATGCATCATTCTAATTCAATTATGATTATTCTTAAAAAATAAATGTGTGTCTGCGTGTGTTTGTGTTGTAGGTGGAAACGTGCAATCTTCATTGCTAGGATTGGATTTGGATTTGTTTTGTATGATTCCTGCTAATTTCTCTGTTGCTCAAGTGTGTGTGTGTGTATACACCACACAAATACGCAACATGTAAATATATAAACTATCTTTATTCAAATGTTGAAGATGTCCAGAACGTTAACTGAATTTTTACTGGATGCGTAAATTTATACTCAATACACAGTTTTGCTTCCCCATATTCTACAAAAAAAAAACCAAAAAAAAACTAGCAATGTAGTTATGCATGCAAGTATTTGCATAATTGATATTAAACAAGGTAAATAGGCCCTGGACTTTCCTCTAACTTCACTTAACATGCTCGTTGAGAGTTGATGTGTGGAAGCAAGCACATCTTTATCTCTGATTATGATTTCAATGACATTTGTCTTTTATAATTGTGATGTCAGTGGAGTTCTTAACTTAATAGGTAGTTCCTAACTTAATAGACACAGTTGCACCATATTCCACAGGTATCAAGTTCTTTCGCGCCAGTTTTGATGTCTTCGTGTACCAATTGAGGCGGGTTTTTTTGGGTAGGGGTTTTTAAACAGAGATAGATACATGTGTGTGTTTGTGTACTCTGCTTATGAGCTACCTACATATGGAATACTTTTGTGTTTTGTTCTAAGACTTTATGTATATTTAACCTTTAATTTAACTAGCAGGTTGTAAGATTTCCATAAAAAATAGATGAGCTTTGAACTCACTGAATGTTATTGGTGTAGCACAATCAATCATTTCTAAAGGTTAATGGTGTTAAAAACAATGAGAACATATGTCTTATTTTTAATACTGTTATATTAGTAAAATTATTTAGCATAGATAAGGAATTTGAATCCTGTTCTTTGAATTAAATCAGGATTTACTGTTTTTGAATAGCACACTCTATGTTTTATTATCAAAGTTGAAGGGGTAAAAAGACAAATAAGTATTTATATGAACTTTTTTACTGTGAATAAGATAATTGGTGATATGGTAGCTATGGCATCTTTCTAGACCTAAGCTGATCTGGAATGTATTACAATTTTTTGAAATATTTTTACTTTTCTACATCCCGTTCCGCTATCTTTTAATAAAATATGACTTATATAGGTGTTATCCTAATTACATCATACACACAATTCCTCAATGAAATAAAAAGTCAATACTTGAATGACAGTGTGGCGGGGGCGGGGGGATGGGGGGGGAGGCACACAGGATTTCAAATGGTAAAAACCTGCTGTGGTAACAAAGAGTGAATCCATCCCTATGTTGCATAGCTTCCTGATCATATCTTTAAACCTGATAGTAACAAAGAATATTTATTTGTTGCCAAGCTATTGTAGGATTTATTTCTGAACTCAAATCCCAATTATCAAGAAAATTGCATCCTCTTTATCTCGCAGAAGGGTATACTGCATCATAGTGTATTTGGTTATTTGGTACTATAATATTGTTACCTTGCTTGAAACACATGGTCCCTCTTGATATACAAGAAAAAAACTGAATCCATTTCAATAAATTAATAGGGATGAGAATCCCAATCCATCGTTCTTTTCAGAGGTTCACATACATTGTAATGAAATGCATTAGGAGTTTTCTTCACTTGAAATCCAAATGAGACCCATTTTGGCTCACACCCTTGACAGTCTCTTTTATAAGCACTGCTGTCTCCTGTTCATGTGTGGGCTTAGTAAAATGCTTCCTTTGTAAGATGCACAGAGACAATATAATGCCATGAAAGACGAAGGTGTCAAAACACAAAGTTAGAGGCAATCTAATCAATGCCTCCTGATTTAGCCTTTGAAGGCTCTCTTCATTAAAACTCTTTAATTGTGAGGCTTATCTTGAGGTAGAGCTGTTACTTAATATTTTTCAGTGTCATTCTTTGGACAGTCATTTGTACCTTTTAAACGTAATTTCAATATTCATTGTTTAGTAAATTGGATGCTTTGTTAGCAATAGTGGTGGTATGAATGACTTGCATTCAAGTGATTGAAGGTAATAGTGTATAAATGCTTGGTTCTCTCCCCCTGA
Source organism: Actenoides lindsayi (assembly GCA_025331215.1). Classification (NCBI taxonomy): domain Eukaryota; kingdom Metazoa; phylum Chordata; class Aves; order Coraciiformes; family Alcedinidae; genus Actenoides; species Actenoides lindsayi. The sequence continues at coordinate 29,457 of WTSP01018751.1, read as the reverse complement.
AGTTTAATGTGTTTTATTTCTACATATGTAATTATAAAATATATGGTTTTCGTCATGGGTCTTTTTATTTTTATGTATAGGAATGCAGGTTAGAATACTTTAGAATCTTTCTGAACTTTGTAAAATCTTCAGATTCAGTGCAAACATTTTAAATTATGTGTAAGTAGTGAAAAACGTCATCTCAGATTATATTATTCTAAATAAATTCTGAAAAGGTATGAGATAAAAAAGGAAGGCGTATAGGCCATTTCTTCACAAATGATCATAAAGTTGGAAGGCAACTTCTGGAAACTGGTTGAAAACAAATTGTGTCTGAAAGCACATACTTTGGAAAATGCTCTTAAAAGAAATACTTGCTTTCCACCTGAAAACTACCAATGTGAAAATAAAAGAAAGCCTACAAAGCAAGTCATCCTTTTTTTTTTCTTTCTTTCCTTTTTTTTTTTGTTGTGAGACAGATGACATATTTTGTTTTTAAAACAGATGCATATATATATAGTTTCTGTGTGTGTGTGTGTATGTGCTGAATTGTGTTGTAATAGTATGTGTATATATATGTACTGCCTGTAAGTGCTATATCAGTAAATGCATTTTCATATTACAGTATTTGCTCGTAGTCCTAGTAAAGTTGTAAAAGATGATCTGGAACACAAACATTGTATGTTTTTACAGTTTTTCATAAAACTTACATCTATTTAATGTCTGGGATATCCAGAAAGCTAAAACTATCTCCTATTTCCTGTGTAATAATTTAAAAAATAAAATAATTTCAGCACGCAAAAAAAAAGGCCAAAACATGAAGACTATAGAACTGATTTGCAGAAATCCTTGAAAATGGAAAAAGAATTGAGGCAACTTTGACCTGATTTTTAAATGACTAGTGTGGCGAGTACAGCTGCTCAAGCTTAGTAATTATTTGTGATAGGTTGTTTTTGAGTCCCATATGTATAGGAGCTCCAGGCCCAACTACCTCATTTGCTGGCACACAAACAGATTCTTCCAGGTGCTGAAAATTAAATTTTAATATATTATTTAAATATTAAGAGAATT
>WTSP01018750.1:30138-67178 GCA_025331215.1 Actenoides lindsayi | reverse complement strand
GGGGGGGGGGGGGGGGGGGGGGGGGGGAGCGGCCGCGACCGCCGCTGCCGCGGGCGGGGCTTCCGCGCCTAAACTCGATCTCCTGGTTCTAGGCGAGCACCGAACACAGAAACAGAGCGGGGCGGGCGTAAGAGGGCCTAGAGAGCCTCCCGCTCCGCTCACCGGCCTTTGGGTTTGCGGTGCGAGAAGCGCGCACCGCAACCTCGAGCTGCTTTGTAGGACTTGATGTGGCCGCTTTTCTTCGTTTTCCTTGGTTTAAACTTCAGCAAAGTTAGCGCTAGCTGCGTTCAACACCCTCCTTGACACCCCAAACCACCGGTACCGTAACGTTTCATTTTTTTTTGTGATTCATCGCAGGCTTTTCCCCCTGACAAATTAACAGCGATGGGAAAAAAACAACAAAAGCCACGCCACCAAGAAAGAACAAGCAAACAAAAAACCAACACAAACCCAAACAAACAGTGCCTCTGGCATCACTGACCTGCCGCGTTCGAGGCCCCCACTGACCCTGCGGTCCCAGCGGGGAAGCAGCGGGTTCACAGGGTCGGCACCGGCGCGGCTGGGGACGGGTTTAGAGGAAAACCAGTCTAATACCAGTATCCTGTCCCATCGCGGACATCCCCAGCATGTTCGAAGTGCTGGACCGCCTTCAATCCTCACCCTCGGTCCCTGAACGCCAAAGCTTGAAGCGCTCGTTGCCCCTTCGCCCCTGCGCAGCTGACCGCGGGGGTCCCGCTCTGCAGCTCGCACCCGCCCGCTTCCCACACGGGGGTCCCTTGGCAAGCCCCGCGGAGCACAAGAAGGGCCCGATTCTGCCCTAACGATACCGCCCAGTGGCACCGAACGAGGCACCGTGCCCGCCGTGTTTAAGCTGCCTGGGGACGTCAAGAAATTAACAACACATCGCTCCAGGGGGAGGTCGAGCCTCGGAAAAGGAGGATGGAGCCAACGGGAGCCTTTATGGAGGGAAAAGGGAGAAAAAAAAAACAAAAAACAACAAACCCAAAAAGGGGCCAAGTTTCGATTCACCGAAAAGCGGCGGCCGTGCCGAGTCAGAAGCCCCGAGGGTTACGGGCTGGGTGCCCCGGCCGCCGGCCCCCGCACACGGCCCAACTGCCCCGCCAGCCCCTCGGGGGGGATAACGCCGGCTACACTAGCGACGGAACTCAGCAGAAATTCAGCATTTTGCCTCTGCGCTGCCTAAAGTGAAACAGAGACCTTGATCTAGGTCAAGACCAGATGTTATCGCCAACGGCCAAACACCAGCGACCTCCTTTCCCCCCCCCGCTCTGCGCCATCACCACCCGGGGGTCCGCCCGCCAGCCCGCCATTCGCCTCCCTGCCGAAGGAGCGGTGGCGGCGGACGACGACAAACAGCGTCGGCGCAGCGCCCCAGCGGCCGGCTGGCTCAGCTGACGGCGGCCCCGCCCCGCCCCGCCGAAGGAAGGAGGTTGGGGGGGTGAGGGCGGCGGAGGCCCGCAGCGCCGCCATGGCGCCGCGCCGCCGCCTTTCCCCAGAGGTGCTCCGCTCCTTAGCGCCGGGACCTCCGGGTCCGGACACCTGAGAAACTTCTTACGCCTCTCTCACAGCCGCCCTGCTCTCCTCCTCACCCGGAGAGCGGAACCGCGGCCGGGAGCCGACAGGGTGTTCGCTCGTCCCACCCCGTCCCGTCCCCGGAGGCGAACCCGGCGAGCAAAGCCCCCGATCTTTTGCCTTCTGGAGAAATAAACCGCTCGGTTTCTGTCAGCGGTTACGCCGCAAGCGGCCGCTGCAGCCCCACGGGGGGGGGGGGACCCGACACCCCCTCAGATAAGGACCTGGTGGGGAGGGGCCGGGGGGGCACACGGGCGGGTCACCCTCTGCCAAAAGTCAGCTGTTACCGCTGCTTCCCCAGCTCGACGGCGAGTCAGGGCCCGATCCTCCTCGCACGGAAGGAAAGGGCCAAGCACTCACCCGCTCGGAGACGAGGGCAGGCGGGCGAGCCCGCCGGGCCCAGGCTCAGCCTCGGCCCGGCCCAGAGGTGGCCTCGCCGAGGGGCAGCGACCTCGGCGCGCTTCCGTCCGCGCCGCCGTGCCGGGCTGCCCGCGCCAGGCACCAGTGCCGCCTCGCACCTTGTGAATCGTTTCTACGGGATGACCCGCAGAGTTTATTCCGCTGACTGCACCGCGGCACTCGGGGACCGACGGGAACCAGGGAGGGGGGAGACACGAAGATGTTAAATGAAGCTTTTTTTTTTTTTTTTTTTTTTTCTTTGGGATGCTGGAGGATTGGTCTGCAACACTCATAATACTTGGGAGACCCGGGACGATGGGTACATTAGGGGCAGCTAACGCAAAGAGTTAGAGGGACTCCTGAGCAACATTCGTTAGTAACTCACTCTGCTAAGTGCCATGCCTGATACTACATCATTTCTTCTGCTGTTTTGTTGTTTTCTTTTCCTACATGCACAGCCTGTAGATTTTCCTGTGGGTTTTTTTGGGGGGGGCGAGGGGGTGTTTGTTTGCTTCAGAGGGGAATATTTGAATTGAAAGGTTACAAAGGGTGGTTTCAGCCTTCAAGCTGTGCAGATTTCAGGAATCCCTTCAGAGCACAAGTAAAGGATTTGAGCTTACAGGCAGCCTTCAGCAACTTGGCTCCAGCTCCCTAATAACTTACTTTTCCCCATCATTCTCTAGCTAGTGTCCATTTCACAAGGTTATCTATCAGGATTGGGAGGTAACTCCCAGGACAAGTTCATGCAGCCTCTGACTTCCTTCGTTTTCCTGCTGTATTCGTGGGAAAGCCTTTTGTGGCTCCGTACAGGCGTCTCAGACATCCCTCAAACAGCACAGTTTCTCTAGATTCTCACTGTGCATCACTAGGGCAGCATCTCGCCAAGTGCCTCATGGTGGGGTTTGTATAAATAAACAAATTTGGTTTTAATCACTTTCAAGTGGTTAACCACTTTATTGCCATTTATAGATGTTAGCAAATATAAAAATATATACATATCAAAGCTGTAAAATAAAATCATGGGTTGGTTTGGTTTTTTTTTTTTTTTCACTACTTCAGTTGCCATGTGGCAAAGTATCAGCAGGAACAAGCATTAGGGGTAGAACACACTTAAACTGCAAGGGAAATATCTGTGAATATCAATATGGATATGGAAGTATCTCTGAGAAAAATTAATGGTGGGAAATGAAAATTCAGAAATGAAATAACAGTTCAGCTACTTTTTTTTTTTTTTTTTTTATAAAGACACATAAACAGAGGCAATGAGACCACTTCCTTGGGTTACATGACTGGGCAAGCATTTAGTTCTAAACTGGAACTGCTGCTTCGAGGAGGGAGGGGAGTGTGGTACAAAATATTATGACAAGGGGAGTGCTCTAAGTGAGGATAAGTTGGCATGATGAACAGATGGAGTATTCAATAACAGGAGGTTATTAATACTGCAGTTTGGTATTCTCTACGCTACTTCATGAAGGGATTCATATGCTTGCTCTTTTTCCTTTCTGATTGTACGCAGACTTAACAAACACACACACTGTAGGTAATGCTGGACTTCATCCCCTCCCCGGGCACACGCATGTCACAAATTCACGTTTTCCTGGGGAAACAACAAGGAGCTGGATGCTCGGCTGATTATCCTCTCAGATACTAGACCAGCTATGTTCCTTTCAACAGTGGAAGGCTGATTTGCACCTGCTGGAGGAGAGAGGTTATCTGACCCTGTCTCCCCAGTCAAAAGGTCTCTCCACCCTGCTCCTTGACAGATGCCACGAGACACCTACTCTAGAGAATAAACTATGAAGACTGTCAGGAGGGAGAAGAAAACAAAATACCCCCAAAGCGATTGAAATCTTCCTTGAAAACACAATGCAATGCTGTTGTTTAAGAAAATCAAGCTCACTTTCACTCAGAGTTCATTCCTCCTCCCCTACACTGCTTTCAGTGGCCTAGTTTTGGTCTGGACATGAGAAAATCCAGGAGCAGACCAGCTGACTCCAGTCAAACCGTCTGCTGGCCCCATCCGTTTTACCTCCTATGTTTTCCAGCACTCCTCTGGGTCACCAAACATTCAGTCATCATTGCATCGTTTAGACTATGGCTCGTACAGCTACAATAGAACTAAATCTTCCACAAAACGTAACAAACCCCATCCTCTTTGGCACATTTATTTTTTTAAGAGTAACGTCACACAGCTGAGTATCTTCTGTGTTCTGTGCTAAGAATTACAGCATTTTTCAAAGCCCCCAAAACCATTTCTTGGCTTCTCCCGAGTCATCTGGAGGAGCACATGTGCGGAAGAGTAAAGAGATTGTTTTAAGTGTATCTGTTAACGGCCATACATATAATTTACGTACAAGTTTTATTCCCCTCAGAATGTCTAATCATAAGGGCATGACCTTGGGCTTTCACAAATTAGACACATTAGGGTACAATATCTTTGGCAGATGTGACTTGGAAGATACCGAAAGGGGAAGTTTTCCTGCTGTAGCATCTTAAGCACCAAGCCACGACGCACGCTGAACGCTCCCTAAAGCCAATAATGAGGTTTGACAATATTCCTACATCTAGATACTGAGACAGACTGTGTGCTTACAGATTTTCTTCAGTTTGCCATAGCTGTGCGTGCTGGCTCTTCCATGCCTGTTTTTGCTTCATTATCAAACATGCGTCATTCATTGTAACAGTTTTGAACGGTTTTAGAGCCGTAATTTCAAAAGCTTTGGGCATATTTTAATCAAAATGTAAGATTACATTTCGAGGCAGTATCTTAACTTCTGTGAACGGTAAATCTTGCAGATGCTATTAGGAGATCCTAAATGGGATGCGTGTCAGAAGAAAAGAATGGTTGGATAAAGCAGGCCCAACATACAAACTTTATTCTAAAAATAGATCTTTAAAATGGGTAATCAAAATAAGTCAATATAATTTCTTTAAAATCTGGAAAGACTTGGCTTGGATTTAAATCTTTGCTTAATCCTTTTGCTCAGATCCTGAAAAGCATTTGTTTATAAAACACACACATAGAGATCAGTCTACTTTCATTCTGCAGTTGCATATTTTAATTAGAGCTGCCTTTTTTTTTTTTTTTTTAATGTATAATTTCCTCTGTGTGAAACTTCCCACTGTAGGAAGTTCATGCTTTCTGGTTGATGTGAAAGAGAACGGCCATTTTTGAGAAACATTTTCAGCAGGTTCTGAAGGGAAAACGGAAAGAATAACTGACAAAAGGACAACTTTTCATCTTCAAGAAATGGTGGTCATCACAAGCATGAATAAAATAGAGGACCTTAATCTACTGTAAAAAGAAGAAGGTTTGCTGAGGGATCAAATTCATAAAGTTCCACTTAATGAACACGAAGTTCAGCTGCGTCAAACATTCAAGGTCATGGTCAAAATGCCAAATGTGAATTGCTCCTTTCTCAGAACGGAATGGCTGTACTAGCTCTGTGCTGGAAATACCAGCCGTACAGAAGTGAAAAAGCTTGCAGCGTGATGAATGAATGGCAGAATAAATTCCCTTCAAACCAATGAACTCAAAAAAACTCTCCCTCCTCTGATGTTATCTGTATTAAATGACTAAAGAATTTTCTTCTTGATCTCACCCTCTTCACACAAGGGCTAAAACCACAAGAACCAGGGTGGAATTAAATCCCCTGCATTTTCTGGTTATCATGAAATGAGAGGTATCATTTTCCATCTAGTCAGAAGGAGTAAAGAGACCATTTCCAGGAAGGTCTGTCCCTGGCTGAGGAGAAAAAGAAGATAGAGATGAACAGCAGAAGAAACCTATCGAGAACCATTAGTGGATGTCAGCCATTGTCCATCTGTTCACAGTGGAATAAATCCAGACCTGAAGGAACAACTGCAACCTGCCCCATATGGCTCGCTCCCTTCTGCGCTGGCAGGACTTCTTTGGGGATTTGACATTGGATGAGGTAAAGGAGAAGCAGTGCAATCTGTGTTCCCAGGAATGAACAGCCAATTAACATGAAAGAACAAAAAGTGGGTTAGTAACCCAGGGGAAGGTTTTCTCCTCACTTGTCCGAAATCTTGGAGCTCATTTTCAGGCTGTGTACATTGCAGAGATACTATGCTGATGCTCCTGCTACTAATGAAGTCCTTAAAAATTTAACATTAGCTACTAATAAAATTATGTGGGCAGTAGATAGCCCCTCAATCGGCGAGTGCTCCATCTGTCTCCCAAGGTGTTAAAAAAGGCATTCAGAACGAATATATTGGACTACAAATGTCATTAAAGATTATAATGCAATATACTTTCAACATAATGAACCAGCATAACAGCATTCTGCATTTACTTTTATAGAACTGGATTGTACCAAATTACTATTGAGTAGTAATTTACTTCTCAAGTTTTAAATCAGTCTGTGTCTGGGCACGAAGCAACGTATGATCTTCTAGATGATCAAGGGCAGCAGGCTCATACCCATATAGAATTGTTATGACACCTGATTGTCTCTTTAAAATTATAATGAAACACAGATAAGTCTTTGTGATGCTGTGTTCTATATGCAAAGAAACAGACATAAATATCAAAGCCACCTGAAGGGATCAAAACATGCAAGTTTGCAGTAGATTCAGTAACCTGTTTGGTGGCAGAAATTTCACAGGTAGTATGGAGAACGACTAACCATACAGTGGCCTAAACAGAACCAGCAGATGCCCTAGTGAACTTGCTGTTATGGGTATGTCTTCAGTCTTAGGACAGTCTGCTGAGAAACTCAACAGATGCCTAAAATCAAATTCAGAAGTGATTTGCAGGAGGAACATTTGCCTACACGGATTCAAGGGTAGGGTACTGCCTACACCACTTCAGGAGAAAGGGGAGAGATGCTCAGGCTGGAAGCTTGATGTCTGCTCTAGCTCTGAAGCCATAAGCAGTTCAGATTTGCCAGTGTTACTCCAAATGTTGAGGTGATTATCGGCTCAGAAGTGGGGTTAATTATTTTGGATCTGGCACCATGTTAAAGCAGCAGTAGGGGCATCTTGAGGAGATGCTGTATGTTCATACCAATTCAGACTGGTTGTAAGTTAATGGTCTATGTGCTGCAACATGATTACCCTATTACCCTCTACCTCCTCTTCAGTTCCCTTATAACATACCTGACATCTTATTTTTTTTCAAAGCTGCACAAGTAGCCAGCAAAAAAAAAAGCTATAGTTGTACCAGAGATAATTTCGTAATTTTCAAGTTCCCAAACAATTATATTCACACTCATACATGTCATTCATTCACTAGGTGGCATAGAAAACATCATACTTCCTTGTTTGAAACATACCACAAAATTGAGGACCACCTCAGGAAAAATAAAGGAAGATATGAAATCAAAGCAACCTCTCATTTACCTAGAGACTTCTCTCTCAAACTAACCATGAGGCTTACCAATCTGAAAAACCAGCAGAGATACTAAAGGATGCAAAAAGCAAAACAACGTCTGTTATGTGGAAATGTCCCATTTGCTGTCAATGACCTTGAGCACAACTGGGATTATACACATTCATGACATTGAAATGAACTCTCTTGCTTTGTCAAGTTTACTTGGAACGATTGCAAGTTAGACTTGAATTTCAGCCTCTGCCCAAACGGAACACTTTGTACCCTCGTGAAATACTGCACTACCAGCACCCTGCTATCACCTAAGCTCTAAGATAAGAAAATGGTTCATTAGTGAGCAAAAAGTGACCTCTAGTGAGTCATCACAACAGTTCTGGAGACAAACAACATCTCCCTGGCAGTGCTTTGCCTTTCACCGACTGATCACATCCACGTACAATTAAAATCTGACAGTGCTGCACCCTAACAGTAGCCAGCATCTGTAGACCATCAGTCAAGCACTGCAGATACCTTCAGTAACTCACACCTTGAGCAGCAGCTGTAACAAGCGACGGAAAACATCCGCACATCAGAAAACCTGAACGCACGTGGTGGAACCTAAGAACAACTGCCTACAGATAACTATTACAGAATTTAATGGACTATAATAAAAACTGTAAGCTCTAACTGGATTTTTAAACTCATTCTAATTTCATTTTAAAAGCAGTATGTCCAGAAATTTGTACACAAAAGAAGAGAAATAGAAATATGTAAAAAAATAAAATAAAATCATCTCCATGAAGAGACCTTTGTGCTCTAAGAAAAGAGGAAAGCTAAAGTGGAGAAAAACAGTAGCAGAGATGGACAGTGAAAATCAATTCCATAGTTACAACATATGGAACAATATACAGGCTAGGCCATCCGTAACACTGAAAGGTCAATGATTTTAGAACAGTAAAAAGAAACCAACAAGGTTTCATGTGTAAAACACATACCCCATTGGCCACAGAAACACATTTCATGTTCTCTGCCTCCATATATCTAGCAACATCCTAATATCTTTATATCCCTCTGAATATTTTCCTAACAATAACTTGATAGGCAGTTATTGGGAGACAGACCTTTTTTTTTTCTTTTACTAAATCAAAATAAAGACTCTTGTGCAACATTTTGCTTCCCATTCTCAAGATTTAAAACTCAACAGCCGAAAAGTAAAAACTGCAAGAAATCCTTGTCCCTATGCAGGACTCTTAAGATACAAATCAAATCCTAAAGGACATCAGTCTACGTGCCAGCTTATACTGCGAGATGGTAACTTTCTGTATATTGAAAAAGCTCCCTTGGTATTGCTGTATAATGTCAAGGGAGAAGCTGACTGTTATCCTAGCGTAAATATTGCCTCATCATACCACTTATATTCATGTAACACGAAATTCCACCACAGAAGAAAGTCGATTCAAATAGGTGATAATCAGTATCAACAGATTTACCGCTGCTTGAGTTTATACTTACTGCCAAAAACCCCAACGTACAGACTAAGGCAGAACTGTGCTGCGTTATGATAGGATGGTACTATTTAAAGATTCCTGGATAAACTTTCCAAAGCCTTTACCATATTACATGAAGACAATGCTGAAGAGAGAACACGGCTCATGAAAATGTTTGCTAAACCATTGTCTTTGGAATGGTTCAACTCCTCTACACAGGAAAATACCACCCGACAGAGATGTTTTGTTGAATTTGTATCACAGCACAGCACAACCGTGGTCCTGTAAAGTGTCTTTGGGGAACTCCATCATCTCACAACAACCATTGCTCTCGACAGCAGAACTGTCGGTGCGATTGTAGAGGTAGTTACTGTTGTGCCAGGCAGGCGTTGGTTGGCAAGACGGCTGGGCTGATACATCTGCAGTGTTTGTGACTCACGATGACATTGTGGGAAGCCCACAAAGAGTTCATCATGAGCTATAAACAAAAGGCATTAAAATAAATAAAAAGCACTTTCTGTGATAGTTTGAAAAGGTGAATTTCCTAGAACGGGCTACTGAATGGAAGAGGATTTGGAACATTACATCAGCTTCTGAAACCAGTTTCAGTTAATGCACCATGTTGCCTATCTTACTCTTTTCAGGTTTGGGGTTCTTCATTTATTTTGTCTCTTAACATATGCTATCTTTTTTATGTAGCACGGTATCCAATACAGCTTTTGTGTAATGAGCTATGATTTTTTACTCACTAATGTGCTATTTGAGCTGCCAGGTCACAAGCAGCACAGCAAGCAAGCAAAAATCCACAACATTGACACAACCAAAAATTCTAAGGCTTCCTTTTTTATCATCCAATTCTAGGGAACACCTATAGGTATACTAAACCTATTCTTCCTCCTTGCTTCAAATTCTCATGTTTTATTTGGGTTCTGTTTATTCCTATGACCAGCAGAAGAATCACTGATATTAGAATCAGCTTCTCTTAATTGGTATTACTTTATTTATCTGAAAGAATGATCACAGTACAGACTTGCACATCACCTCGGGAAGAGCAAAGTTCAGCAGATGTACACAATAAGGAAAATATGATCAGGCAAACAAACTGGGTTTTTAATTAAAATGATTTGATATGCCTTATGAACAGTACAAGTTACATCACAGACAATGAAGTTACCTTAGGAAAAATGTACTTTAAATTAACTAGTGGAGACTAAAGACAACCGAGCTGTAATAATAAGTAAATGTATATAGATAATGTATAAATAATTAATTAGGTCTTCCTGAAAGACCTGGAAACAAATGAGAATACTTTGTGTGTCCTTGTACTATGCTGATCTCTAACTAAAGTGGCTTCTGAGACCCATGACCCAGAAAGGTTAAAGTTTGTGTCTTTCCCAGAGGCTGCACCTACATGATTAACATTACAGAGAAACCCACATCAGAAAGAACTATCACAAGAGAGGAACGAACAATAATTCATGAAGATAATAAATAATCTAAGAAAAAAAGACCAACACTCTACCTTGGTTCAATGAGAGTAATTTGACTGTTTTTTCCTTTTAAGCACCCCAACTGTAACTTCCACTTCCACTAAATACCAAGTACTTGGAAGGAAGGGATTAATTTTTTTATTTTTTTTTTTTAATTGGAGGTTTTACAATCACAACTACAGTGTTAAGTGTTCTGCTCAATCTATTCCTGGATCTTTCCAGACAAGATATTTCCAATTGTCCTAAAATTGCTGGATGTTTGCGATGGAGACAGATGTCTGTGAGGCCACAGGCTGAGGTCATCAAACTCATCTCATTTGTGACCTAAGTCTCTCTTAAAAAAAAAAAAGGGGGGTGGGGGGTGGGGGAATGGAGGGAAGAGAGACGGAAAGGGCACCAAAGAAACTGTTTGCTGATTTATCTACAAATGGTTTCTACTTAATTTTTGTTATAACAGCACATGCAGATTTTTGTAACACAACAGCCAACATGATGCACATTGAGAAGATATATACCTGGTCATCTGTCATTACTACTCACAGTGTAATTACTGTTTCTGGCATTACTAGCAGTCAACTGTCTATTATTTCTTGATCATCTAACCAACCAACCAACTTTTCAAGAACTCCTGTTTAAATCTCATTTCAAAGACAGTTTTACTGCACTAAGCGGAGTGCAGTAAAATTTATACTTATTTTAAAATAAAATCTTTGATAAATCTTTATTTATCAATGAACAGTTCAATTTCTCAGTTCTTGAAACATCCAAAGACAAAAAACACCACGCTGATGCTGACATCATTTCTGACGCTTAAGGGAAGAAAAAATTGGGTCTCTCAAAGCTGCAGGGAAAATACTACAATGGGTAACAAATATTCCTTGTGTATACGTGATTGGAACGGCTGTCTCCGTTGGGCACTGACTGTATGTTGCGAGGCACAGAATGCATTCAGAGAAGACTTTTTTTGTTAGAATCAGTTCATGTGTGCATGCAGTATTCAGACAGCTTATCTTACAGTCACTACTACCTGCTCCCTGACCCCAGAGATGCCTTCTTGCTTAAAACAACCATCAGACCTCTAAAACCCTACAAAACCCCACCATGTAAATAAATATATATACTCATTGCACAGGGGTTTCTATTTAAAAAAAGAAAAGGAAAAAAAAAAAGCAAAGATACATTGATAGTAGATTTTCTGAATCTTTTTCCCTTTAATGGCTGCAGGGTAGTCTAAATTTTTACATACAACGATCAACTCTGTTTCCGTTCTGCTCTTAAAAAAAAAAGAGAAAAAGGTTTTGTACAGGAGCATTAATAGTTCCACTTGCCCTGTGGCAAATGGGGAAAATATGTCAATGTGAATTATTGTACTGTCTCCATGGATCAAGATTTCTCTTAGTGCTTTCAAAATTCCACTAACAGAAACAATTGCTAAGAGCATTTGCTACTTAGCCTGCTATGCTGGAATCAAATAAGACCCTAGGATCAACTAACGCTAAAATATTATCTTTGATATTGATTTTCTCCCCTACATTAACTGAGGAAAGAAACAGCTAAATAATTTCAGCCGGAAAGAATGGTGTATCGCTCTCGTAAGGACATTCAAAGAATTTAAATAATCAAGATAATTGCAAGATAGAATTTTAAGCAGCTTATACTACCAGAAATGTAAGAATATCACAGCATAATTTTACGTCATTCTGACCCAAACAAATTGTACTACATCTTCCACTTACTACACACAGAGTTACAGTTGGGAATGTAATCTCTCTCCTCTACAGAAACCAAAAACACCCGCACAGATGCATTAGAAAAAATAATTCTCATCTTGTGCAGTTGTACATGCACATTCATATTCGAAGGAGTGAGCCAAATACTAATAAAAAACCTCCATTTTCTCTACTGGAAGGCTATTTTATGGGTATTTATTTATTTTTTTTTTTAATATCTCTTTTCTAGTACTAGAGTATGGTCTCAATTAATTAATAAAGTATGACTGTAGAAATTTATGGGCCATTGGGCAGATCTGGTATGAAAATTTATTTCTAAATTTCTTGGTCTGGCCAAAAAAGAATGCAGAAGAACAAGAGCAAATGACTGATCAAATCCAGACACTGTGTACTAACACATCATTGATTATTTCTACCAAATAGCAAATTATTTTAACTAGAAAATAATCATCTTGAATCTTATACTAAATTCATCACTAGGATTCATAATCATCTAATAGAGTCATCTAAGGCAATCATGAAGATGAAATGAATTAGAGCTTTGCAGGATGTCTGAGCACTACTGACCTTCTGGTTTAAAAAGTTAGTACAACACAAAACTGATAAACACATATTAAAAGGATAATGAATCAATTAGCTTAGGACACATTTGTCAATGAAAAATTCTCTCAGAGATGTTTCTAATGGGTATCTGTCATCATCTTCACCAAAGATGTGGACATAGATAGAAAATCTTTGCCAAAATGACTGTGAACATCATGAAAACAATAATAACTGTCTGTAAAAAGTAATAGCAACAGCGCAGTCACACAGTCATTTTGGATCACAGATTAATGAAGAGCACAAAAACAAAATGTGCTTTAATAAAAGCAAGATGGAAAGCTTTGCCACTAGAAAAGACTACTGTGACACAGGGTAGGGAACCAGAGCCTTAAAAGTGATGTGCAACTCCAAGTGAGCTCCAAGAACCACACCTTGACACAAGGAGATTTTCCTTGAGGAAATAGTTAAATTCAAGTATGGAGGAAATTTTTGCCATTGCGGATATGATTACTGAAATTATAAATAGTTAACTACTGCTGCCAGCTCTGGCATCCATATTCTGTATATTCAAAAGGGTGCAACAAGGCAAACGTAATGCTGGAGAAAAATGCCAGTGTATTCAGATTGCCAACCAAAAATTGAGAGATAAAATGATTACGCTTTGTAGGGAGTAATAGCAGGCACTAAAAGACTGCCTAAGCATAGAGGAAGACATAATAAGAATAAGCAGCTTGGAAGTCCATTCAAAATCTGTGTTTTCAAGCCTTTTTTCCTTTAAGTGGATGTTATTGACTATACCATCAAGCATTATGGTGGTGTCTTCATCTCCTGAATACTTAAATGCCTTTTTGAAAGATCAGTCTAATAAAATTCTTGGGGCTGAACTGTATATGTGATACAAAGAGGTTCAAGGGAACCTGGAAATTCCCTCCTGATCCTACACGCTGGGGAGTTACAGCTCCAAAAACTTAAGATTAACTGTTGGTCATTGCTCTGCTCCCTACGGGAACAAACAGAACGGATGATCTGTCTTTCACGGAGTGTCATCTGCTGATATAAATCTCCCCTGGTCATGATGTCCACTAACAGGAAGCAATTACTACTGAGAAGTTGTGACAAAGAAGAATGTCTTATCACAAACCAGCTAAATTCCAGGAGAGTGCTCATGGTGATCCCACTGAGAGCACCAGAGACAGAATAGATTTCAACTCAACTTCATCAGGAAGCCCCACACAGCATATAAAACACTGAACTCAAGGACTTTTAGTTCTAAATTAATAACAAGTTGGTTTTACTGTCATTAAATAACTCAGAGCCGCTGAGGTTCATGCACTTCTCTACCCAAGAGCACTGACATAGAGATGTTTGGAGACTAGCAATGAATAAACAGATCACCGTGCCAAGTGCTGGAATATGGTATGCAGTGAAATTAAGTTTCTGGAGCACCTTTGTCACTACATAGGGCATGTTGCTGGCAGAAGCGTTTTCAGTAAGAGGTGAGGAGATAGCAACATGTACTACTTCAGGACCAACGCTACTACCACCTTGCTCGGGTTTTGCTCATTGCTTCTTTATGCACATTATCATCATGCACTGCAGAACTGTTCTTCCATCTGAAAAGTCAAACCGGATGTTGCCCATCCATTTTTGCTATTGAAGTTGCTGACATTTTAATTGATGACACAGCATCATCTTTTCCATTCAGTTTTCAAAAAAGTTGCGCAAGATGGAGCCTAGAGGAATTCTGCTGGCAGGATGTTTTCTAAGGGAACACAGACTTCTCGTAACTGGGAGGAATTAGAAGGATTAAGGCACCAGCCAAGATTTGGGAAAAGTACAATCAGTTCCTGATTCTGTCACCAGCCTCTTATCATCCTTGTCATCCTAAACCACTTTCGTTCTCTGTATCCAGGTTCCTCATCTTTAAAATATGTATAGTATTCATTTATTAAACACTCATGTTTGTCGTCAGAGCAAAGCCGTAAAATACATATACATCCAACTACAACTGAAGAGTCACTCTCAGTACATCTGATAAGACCAAGGACAGGTAATACATTCAGCCATGGTGCAGATCTTAGTTGTGTCAGTAATACGTCATCATTCGATTTTCAAAGTGGAAATATAAAGATTAGATTGTGCTACCCTACAAAGAAATCTCTTAAAACAACTGGCAGGAAGTTGACTATCTAATCTGCAGTTTGCACTCCCCGCTTGGATCTGTCTCATGCACCAGCTCGTTCCCTATGTTCAATTAACTGAAGTCCCTGTAAAATCACATTTAATAAAACTACTGTGTTTTGGAAATATCACAGAGAGCAGACTCACAGTGAATCACGCGCACATTTCAACATACTTTTTGGTGTCTTCTGCAAGAGCTGAGTATTTTAGTATTACATGAAGAGTGGAGTTGAGAAGAAAGGAGTCCTTTGTAAAGTAGATAATCTTGGCAGGTCCAGATTAGAGAAAAAAAACCAGAATTTACTTTCACACTAATACAAAAAGCCAACTGGGAAATGAAACTATAAAAATGACGATAGAATGCTGTCAGGCAAACCCTTTAAAAATGACCAAAACAGTAATGAATTAATCATCTGGAGACATGGAGTCTGAAAAGAAGGAATTAAGATCAACGAAAATTGTATTGATCCGTAGAGGAAGCATTTCCACCACAAAAACAGCTACTTTTTTTTGGAATAAGAAAAGACTGTCTACCTTAGTCTGTTTTACACATTCCTTCTTTTAATGACAGGTATACCTGTGCTGTATAGTTGAATTAAACACAGTGGGTGTAAGACAACACTGCTCTCCTATGAGATGACTATCTCAGCTCCTTGCTTTTAGCAAGCTGTGTAACTGTACTCCAATCACAACCATAGCCATTAATAATGTATGTCAATGCCTCCATCTGCCTTGTGTGCTCTTCTCATCCTTAATTTATCCAGCAAAGACGTGCGCGTGTTTAGCTCCACGTGCACTGTAGGTGGTGCCTTGGACATCCCACCACTCAGGTCCACACACAGATCCTCTGAATTCTGCTTAAACCAAAGTCTGCCACAAAGTTGACTCTTCACCACTCCCCACAGTACTACCAATTGCATAAAACCCCTTCTTAAGAGGAAAAAAAGAATAATCTTTCTGGGACCTGAGAAGGACAACATACACAAATCACTTCTGTCTGTGATAATTATGGCAAAGGAAGCAAGTGTGAACTCTGTATTTCAGTTTCAAAAACCAATTTAGCTGGAAAACAGCGTTCTTCTGTTTTTCAGTTTCTTGGGAAAACTAGGTAGTTTTTTTTCTCCATGGACCAAGCCTTGGTGCTATTGAAATCAATGAATGTTTGCCATTCAAGTATACAAGACCCCAACCTACTAAGACTGAAGTTTTACATTAAACTTGTAACTATTTACTACACAAAATAACAACTAACACAAGCTAATTTCTGCTTCCCAGAGTTCTAAAATAATGATGAACACGACAAAGTTCACTGTTATTCAGACAGTAGTTTTC
The DNA here is from genome assembly GCA_025331215.1 of Actenoides lindsayi. NCBI lineage: Eukaryota > Metazoa > Chordata > Aves > Coraciiformes > Alcedinidae > Actenoides > Actenoides lindsayi. The sequence continues at coordinate 51,091 of WTSP01018750.1, read as the reverse complement.
AGGAGGTTAAACTGAAAGACTACAGGGATTCAATGAAACATTAAATAACTGTAGAGGACAGTACAGTTCAGTGTGCCAAAATAAACTGCAGCTCACAGCTGTATTAAAAATTTGAAAGATATTCAGTAAAATAAATCCATATTTTATTAACATGCTTGTTACAGCTGAAGAAATAACATACGTCATCATAAAATAAATGTTTAAATCAGGACTGTACAGTGTCTTGGATATTGCCTGCCTTAAAATCAACTATCTCTGTAACTCATTCTGATTTTTAGAAAAATACAGGTAATAAGAACAATATTTTACCACACACAGTCTCTCGGCTAAACTCACTCCCCCGTTACAAATTAGCCATAGGCAAGATGATAGGAAAACCAAACAGCAGCCATCAAGAGTTATTTGTGGGATGAGAAGCTGGCACCTTCAGAAAGCAGAAGGGGATGATTTTTGCGATGGAGTAATCCTTTCCAGGAAAGTCCTCTGAGGTCCAGAGCTTGCTGGTCCTGCAGCTGACCTGTCCCCAGGATTTACCTTCTGCCCATGATCAGGCTGGGGCAGTGAAGCTGCGTGTGGTTGTCCCATCTTTTTGCAAGGGCTAAGCAGAACTCGACACCTTGCTCGTGTTTCATACTTTAACCGATGATTGGTTAATATTAGCTAGCAAATTCCTGAATGTTGAAACAGCTTCCAAGAGAAGGGTGTTAATAAGTTCCCTGGGGGGAATAAAATCTTCATTGGCTTTGTCCTATGCTCCTGACTCTCCTTTGGCAGAGTCAATGCTAACCTCTTCTCAGTAAAGACCTCTTACAGAGCTAAAACAGTACGACTCAGATATACGAGTTTTTACATCTTCTGAAGACACTGGTTATAGTCAAAAGCTGCAGTTCAACTCTAATATTACTGGGTGCCTTTATCTATTACTGTTAAATGAGCAGGATCTTCTAACACAACAGATCCCTGTAATCCTCCACTTGCTGCCGTCTCCAGGTAGAGCAGACCCCACTCAACACAACCTTTAAGCCCCATCATTCAACCAGACCTTTACCCCTCTGGTTGCCCACCAGACCACAACTATTCCACCACAACCTCCCAAGAATAACAGTGAGGGAGGGAGTGCCAACAGCCGTGTTAAAACCAAGGGACATGGTGTCCACTGTTCTCCCCTCAGCCAGGTTTTCACCAAAGTGAATCTGCTTGGACAGGCAGGATTTATCCGTGCTAAATTTATTCTGACTGTTTCCAGTCACCTCCTTATGCTTCATGTCCTCAGAAACACATTCCCAGTCCTCATACTACCTATGCAGTGGTAGAAACAACTTCTTGCCCTTGACATTCAAGTCTCAACTTGAGCTTTGGTTTTTCTAACACCATCCCTGCCTGCCAGGGCAGTATTTCTAAATTCCTCCTTTGTAGCCTCTCCCTCATTCCACCCGAACGATGCCCTTAGATTTCCCAGTTTACTGAGGCTGTGTAGATCCAATTTACATATATTGCTTCCTGAGCAATTTAATTTAATGATTTGCTTCCACGTTTCATTCAAAATGATGTGTTTATGTTTTTGGTTTGGGTTTTTTTTTTTTTTCCTTTTTAAACAAAGCTTAACCTAAGAAGCATTGACATATAAACGGGACTTGGATGGCAGCATGTGAGTAGCATTTAAAAACCTACTGGGAGCAAAATTACAGTTCTTAAGAAGAGTGTTGCTTCTAAGATTTAATTTAACAGTTGCCTAGACCTCTTTTTAAATTCTTATCCGTGCTAAACTATGCAAGCAATGAGGTGCCTATTCTGAAAAAAATATCCATTTCTTGGGGTTTTTAGGTGCAATTTGGGCAATTAAAAAACCCAGCCCCCCAGATTAAGCAGTATTTCCCGGTGTCTTCTCTTTTGGCAGCCACAGAAATATCATCCTTTGGTACGTTTTTGTAAATGTGATTATAGCTCCATTTGTTATGTGACATTTTAGTAATAATCGTACAAGCACAGCTAAGTAAGTGTACTTGAAAATCTGATGATGGAAACAAATTTTTCTGTCTTGCATTCATCACTACTGAAAAGAGAATGCAGTAGGGTTTTTTTAATAAATACTAACCTAATTTCTGAATGTTCTAAGTGCAAACTTTGTGATTTAAATATAGTTGTCTGCTAAATATTCTTATGAAAGAAAGATTATTTAAAACTCCATCAAGTATAACTGATGACAAGCTGATTTTTCTTTTAGTAAGGAGTTTGGGTTAAATAAAATTCCAGTTTTTTTTTCCTTTACATTCTGTTTTATTTAATGGCAAATAAACTGTCTGAAGAGATGAAAAATGTGTACAGATTATCAAATATGTGTTCATAAATAATGCATAAAAGTATTATTAGACTAATGACAGTTGTTAAACTGATGGGCTTTTCATTCCTAATCACTAATTTCAGATAGTTTATTTAAAGTACATTTCACATTAGTTATTTTGCTGTTCATCATCTCAAACCACACGGTCCAAATCACAGGAGTGTAGCTCAAAAAGAGGTAAGATATTGGGCATAAATCACTGAATTGATTAGGGAAATGTAGTAGGGCACTATGCCAAGGTGGCGTTTGTACCTGAAATTCCTACACCTGTAATTTGTAATAATGTTGATTTATTTAGATTTCTTTTCAGAAGAAAACATTTGAAAGAGGACTCCCCCCTGCTCTGCCTTTGCCTTTTAGCACAGGGCTGGGCAGGGTGTTACTGGCTGCCTTGCAAAAGGGTAACCTCAGCTGGTCTGCCATTACCTTCCAACTCCTCCCTGGGGTCTCCTGTGTTGAAATGCATATGATTTGCCCCTCTTAACTTCAAAGGTTAAAATGACCTAGTTGCAAATTTTGACATCTCCCTTAGATGATAGGAGAGGAGGGAAAAAAAAAAAAAAAAGTAAAAATCATCCTGTGGAAAGTGACATTTCTACATCCTACTTCTGATGCAAGAGATCTATTGAATCCTGATGATGTTACTGAGTTGACTTCATTGGTACTTATCTCCTGTAGTACCAGACTGAAAGACAAATCTGAAAATTCTCCTGACAGTTTCTCAAAATACACAGAGATTTATGCTTTATACTTATTTTGCAATTTGATCACCTTTTTTTTTTTTTTTAAGTCCTACTTTATATAACAAATTCATGAGTTACAGTCACAGACATCACAGTAACTCTGGAAAACCCACACAGATCTCCCTATCCTCAACATAATCATGAAGAAAACACCAAAGTCCTCTCACAAAAAAAACCCTTCAAGCTTTAAAGCGTATGCTAAGGATAACAAAATTTGGACTTTGATCAGGAAAGGAGCAAGTTCAAGAGCTTAGGACCATGTCCTCCTGCTGACTCTTTTCTCCTCCATCCTTTGGCAGCTGCAGGTATCACTGGGAATTGCTTATACCAATCTGTTACAAACCACTGCTGCTACATTTCAAACTGAACATCATCCAGAGAACTCCAAACTTTTCTGTCCTCCCACCTCCTGCTTTTTAAATGTAGCCTTAACTCTGAAACATAGCTCTTGAGAAAATGGAGCAGAAAAGGCTTTCAGCATAGAAAAATGTTCCCTAGACATCTCGCATGCAAAACTGCATGGCTAATGGAGTTTCGCAACCCTAAACCCTTTACTGGTGCATCCCATCCCACTGCTGAGCTGCAAGACCAATGCATGGTCATACATGGCAGCACCCAGACCAGAAGGACATCTCCACTGACCCAGCTGAGACTAACCAACTTAAAAAGGATTATTTGTAAGCTTCCCCATAGAAACCACACGGCGAGGCAAGCCTGCCTGCATTGTACCCCGAGAGCCTCTTGCACCAACATGTCCCAGATAGGCAAAGAGAAGCTGAAGGTCCTGATGACTTCCTACATTTTGGATTTGTACAACTATATTTAAACCCACGTAACGGAAATTTATTAATGTCCTGGAAAACAGTAATGCACATTTCCAGTCTCGTGTTTACACGATGTACTTGACGACAGGATTGTTGTCATTTCTGCCTTCACTTTAATAGCACAAATACTTTGACACCAAAGGTTGCAAAGAAGTCGAACAAATTTCACGTCAACATAGACCGGTATGAAAACAATGTACCCTGAGGTCACCAGATTTACCTGCATATTCTGTCTGGTTTTGTACAAGGAGATTTCTTCCTGTGAATGGCTGTTCCGTGTTCAAACTAAAGGGAAGGGCAATACAGCTGTGTTGTTTGCTTAAAAAAGTCTCCAGGAAGTAAATATTTGCTCTCTGCTGAATAACTGGCATGTTTGGAGCTTAAACGGGATTTAATGAGGGAGTCATCTACCTGGAGGTACAATCAGTCATGTAGCAATAATTTATATAGTGACTTATTCTTTTTGAACAGGCACAGCATATAGCACTCCCAAAAACCAGAGCAAGGAACCATCACGTTGAATGTCGTGGAAGGCAAGGGGGAAAGGAGAGGACCCCTAAAAGCTTCGTAATTTATGTACAAAGCAAAATGAGAGGTGCTCCTCATGCTTCAGACATCAAATAAACATATAACAGTAACGGCCAAATGGTACCTCTCCAGTCCTTGTGGGGGGAAAGCAGCTTCTCCTACTGGCGATGAAATGTTGAACTAGCTGAGACACTACAGGCCACATCCAGTATCTAACTCCATATAGCAGATGAAGTGAAACAGTCTACAAAAAATATATTTTTGTGTGTGACATGCCAAAAACCAGTGTTTGGGTACCAAACCAGAAATTCCATGGATGCAGTGAGGCCACCTCAAGGATGTTTAAATAGGTGTTTATCAATCTTGTATGAGACAGAAGCATTACATTTTAATTGCCAGCCTTTATAGCCATGTAAGAAAATACTTCTAATAACCGAGAGCACAAATGTGATGATTAAAATATAGTCAATCTTACTAAGTTGTCCTCTAGTCAAACGCAGAAAAGTAATTCTTTTCCTAAATTATTTACAGCCGACACTTGCACGAGGCAACGTGGCTGAGTAATCCCCACTTCAATCTTTGTTTCCTTTCCTAACTTAACCAAGAGAAAATCAAGAAGCTAAACTGACAACACATACAAAAGGAAGCAAATAGCGTTTGCAAAACGAATATTACACTTTTCCCTTCTGGAATCTTACTGGGTATTAGTACTCTGTCATTTGGAAAAACAACAATGCAACAGAGCTTTCAACACATTTCCTGCTAGCTTCTGGAGATACATGGCTTTGGAGCAGCGTTGCTTGTGCTGACACAGTACAAAAGGTAGGTGGAAAACAAAAATGCCATTAATCTGTCAAACAGCACAATGAAATATTTAAATACATATCTAAAACAATCAAACCCCGAATCTCTCTTGTGCTAGAATAATATTTTCATCTGCAACACCCAAACATGGTAACAGACCAAGTGATCGAGTTCAACTGGAAGCAGGGGGGAAGAGGCGTAAGTATTGACACAGATAGATAAAACTAAGTACCTTTTCTTAGAAGAAAGAAGAAACAGAGATAATTTCTTATTACACATCCTACCCAAAGGTACCAAATGTCTCTATTTCACCTAATTAGGTCTTTAATGCTACTCCTACTATTTGCCTTTTTACTTCTTCTAATGGCCTACATAGTCCATCAATAGAGAAATTCAAGAAATGATAAAGTATTTTTAGAGAAGTAGCACTGACAGCATGAGAGGAAATCTAGTCTTTCAAATAAAAAAAAAGTGAGGGTCAAAAACATTTAAAAAATAGAAACAGATGGGATAAATGGCATCAACAGAATGTGAATAACTTACGTATTTTAAAATCCTGAGAAATTAAAGATTAAATATTGAATGTACATTTAATTAAATAATTAAAAATGGGATTTTGCATGTTATATATAAAATCCAATCACTTGAGGCTGCATGCATTTTAAACATTTGATTACTTTGATACAAAGTGTCTATGTGAAAAAAAACTTAATTGAATAATAAAAACATAATCAATGGCTTCCTTGCCCGAGGTAAAAGTTCTAAAGCTGCAAAGTGTTTTTGTCATGGATTTTCATTTCTTGTATCTGCAAGGGTTAGGTTAGAAAAGCAGAACTTGCCACACATCTCCTGGCTGCCTGTGCTGCGCTCCCCAAACACAGTGACATGTAAATGATGAACAAACACTCCCCTGATGGGCTGCCCCAGCGAGACCACCAAACTGATCGACTGGACCTGACCTGGGGTAGCTTTTACGAGAAGGTAAGAACCAAATACTTCAGCCACCAAAATGTGAAAATTAGTCTGGAGTTTGAGGTTGACTGTTAGAGACTCTTTCATCAGGACTTTCGTATTGATGACATGTCTATAGGTATAAAAAACCCACCAAAAACACAAAATCCGGAAACACCAATCTTAATATGTTGAGGGAAGAAAGAGGAAGGGAAACAAATGTTCTGCTGCAGTGGAAATGCTGCCATGAAAATGTAGGGGGTAAAGGATCAATGATAAAGGCATCTCTTTGATTTAATTACCACTGAACAAGTGTTCAAGGTCAGGCTGGATACAGCTTTCAGCAACCTGATCCAGTGAGAGATGTCTCTGCCCATCGCGAGGTGGCTGGACTAGATGATCTTTGAAGGTCCCTTCCAAACCAAGGCATTCTGTGATTCTAAAAGCAGTCACAAGAATGGCTCCTGATCCACTGTATATAAAGACGACCCTGCCTAAAGCTGAGACACCATAATGAAGAATGACCTATAAAATAAAGACCACCACCTTTATAGACCTATTCTGGATGCTTTCTGCAAATAGTACAGCGTGTCCTCAGCACTGGTGGAAACATAAGCCTCCCTCCAAAAAGCTATTTCTCTTGACCTCAGCGCCTGGTTTCTCCACTGCCAATAGTCAGCTTGACTCTGAATACAATCTTTGAATAAAAAATTGGCAAGACGACAATATTTTCAACCGGCCATTTATACGAAAGCATTCTGCTTCAGGTGTTTCATCAGCCCTCCAACTCACACAGCCTTATTGTACTTTTGCACTATAACACAAGCAGCTTTGGAGACGTGGGGGTTGTCTTTCTAAACACTTTTAACATTTGAGTTTATTTTACTTTTTAAATAATGACAGAGCAGCTGGAATTGTCCTTTCTTTTGCAAAACACAAACCAGACTGAAAATTGGCACTTCAGTAGCATCTGATGCAAGTAAAGCAGAATAAACAAAATCCATTTTATTTTTTTAAGTCAGCAACTGCGAGAAACCAGATGACCTCTAGAACAAACACCAATATGTACTTAAAAATTGCAAACAAGTTTTCACAGAGTTTTGTTTTACTTACTTAATTTCTACTATCTCTTTATCATCTGTCTGTAATAACAAGGTTTTCTTCTGACCAACCGAGTAGTTCACATAACACAGCAGACAGGCTGCCTGATTTGGGGGGGTGATGACGAACAACTTGGGACATCCTGACAAATGAGATAAGTATCCTGGCACTCATAGCTTATTTGATTATAGGAAAAGTTACAATAAAAAGAAAAAAAAACATTAAAAAAAAAAAGTTAAAAAAAAAAAAAATTCTCCTCTTTTATTTTAGTTTTCTTGGTAAGAAAACTTCTCTTAAAAAAAGATGCTATTCTGTTTTGGTTTTTTAATACGAAAAATGGAAAATTTGTACATTGAAACTGCTATAAGCTTGCACAAATACATTTACTCTATTTGCAAGCACAATTATTTATTAGCATTATTCTTGAGTCCTGGTGTTGGTCCACTATGTTTCGAGTGATGTAATATTAGTAGGTGGTTAATCCCAAACCAGTTTTGTACCATTTTTACATGCTTTTATACTAGTTTTACATCAGTTTTACACAATGCTTTTACAGCAACAGTTTGAAGAATTACAATGGTACAACTAGAAAACAGGTTTTGTTCTGTCAATATCTTCTTTAAAGAATTAAGAGACATTTCTTATATAAAATAAGGGAATATTTTAGAAGTCACATTACTGAGCTCTACTTTCAAGCTGGTACTAAGGTACAACTAAAACTTACTTGCTTTACACCGAGGGTGTAAAATGGTAAACACCACTAAAACCAATTTGCCTTTTTGTATTTTGAACAGTACTAAAGAGAGCAAGTACTATGTTTAGTAACAGTAAAACTCAACAGCTTCTAGAATTTCTTGCAGTGAACACATACAAGACTCAACCACTACCCTGCCAACAGAGAAAAAAGTACATGTATACTACAGATTTTGCAGTTGAAGAGACAGCAAAGGTGAACAGGCTCCAAATGAGAAGCATCATTTTTTAGTTTCATAAATACATTACATCTCACATGCACACAATGATGGCGTGATACCATTTCTGAGCCAAAGCTCACCCTATAAAAATGTGCACATGCAGGCTTTTGGAAAGTATAAATATTTACAAATTCTATATTTAAGAGAAGTGAAGCTTCTGCATGTAGTGGAAAGCACTTAACACTGCAATAGAACCAAAATTAACTTGGAAACCTGCATTTATTGCTGGAACATCAACCAGCTGAGAAATAGGGTATCTTAAAAATTTTCCAAACAACCTATAATTATCGCTATTCTAATAATATCTGAACGTGCCAGATGAAATCATAGCCCCATGGCGTGAACTCAGAATGAGCAAACGTCTCTCGTTAGAGATGAAGTAGATAAGACAAAGGGGAAAAAAGGCACAGCCAGTTGAAATGACTTGGTTGACGTCAACAAATCCACTGCTGGCCAAAACAATAACAAAAAGCCCGTCAGCTTCCTATACCAGCACAGTTCAGAATTTGGCCCCTCAGACCGGTATTTATAAACTGATGTATCGCAGCATCCCTCTTACTTGCACACAGAATTTCCCCTCCCTTCCGAACTTGTACCCTGAGGACATGTGCAAAAAACCAAGGATCTGTGTTTTTGGAAACCAATGATAAAGCTATTTTTTTTATGTTTTTCTTCATGCCTTTCCCCACTCATCTAAAAATAAAAAGTACTTCCCGAAAAAACCAAACATCAGTAACATTTCTTCTGCATTTCTAATCCTTAGCCCTTTAATCACCCACAGCACCACTCACAATAATCAGAGGTAATTACATTTTCAGCCACACCAGGCCAAGAGAAAAAGGCAGCAGTAAGAAATTTTAAAAGTTCTTCTGGTTCAGGTAATTTTAGTTTACTTCTTGTCTGTGTGGGCAGTCAGTACTAGGTAGCCCTCTTCTGAAATACAGCAATTCCTTTGAGCTCAGTCATATGCAGAGCCCAGAGCCCCAAAGATACTGGGTACCAAAAGAGCAGACTTGTACCTCTGCGAGGCATTTCACTGCAAAGGGCTCAAGAGAGAAAACAATGTTGATTATCACACTGCGGTTCCAGCTTTAGAATGGGAGGACTGGAAGAGCATTGGCACAAGAAGCCAGTTGAGTTGGCTTCCAAGCGATCTCGATACAAGCATGCATCAGACACACGATTGCATAGCTGAAAACCATCCCAGAAATTCAGCCTCCCCCTTCCGACCTGGTAAAGCAAAAGCACTACACATTACAGTGCTCTCTCAGCGTCTAGACCTGTGCGGATCCGGAGAGGAGAAAAAGGGCAAAATTAAGTTACTAAAATATAATTTACAGCAACAAAAAATAGGAAGAAATAATGGCCTTTGTGTTATTAAACGCAAATTCATCTGCAGCCTGCCCAAAGCAAATAAAAAAGGATGGCAGCACATAAAGATGCACATTAAAGATTTAGGAAGTGTCTTTTATGCACAAACTCCATGAAAATCGGACTCCAAGCATGCCGGAGCTACTGCCTACTTAGCAGCATAACAAGAAAGAAAAGTGGAGCCGCATGTTAGAAGCCTAAACCTCCTGTTTTGCCTTTTGTAATTTATGAAAGCACACTTCAGCTGATGGGAAACGATAATGTCTCTGAAGAGCAGCGTTAGGAAGGCCTAAATAAATCAGTCTTTCGTATCGCTGAAGAGAAAACCAGAATGCATTACACTTCCAGCTCCAAATGATTGACTTTGGGTACGATAAAAATATTACCATTTACTGTCATTTTTTCATTGCCTTCAATTAATTTTTTACTTTCTGTCACATCCAGATAAATGCTGGCAATCTCTATTCCTCAAGCCTATAAGCTGTTTTTCAAGTTTGATATTACGAAGTCTACATACTATGCGTGTGAGGAATAATATAATTTAAGAGTAGTGTAATGCTTTAAAAATGTATTAATATATAATAACTTTGCCTATTTAATCCCAGACATTTTTTAAATTAAAAATACATCAAATAAAAATCTATGCGACTCTTGTCCAAAATGACTCAAACCACACAATAAATCCATCACAAAACTATCTTCTTTGTGTGATGGAGTCATGAAAATACTCGGTTTCATGCATATATAATTGTACATTTCAACCTTTTGAGGAACAGTAAAATATGTGGAAAATGAACCTACTACATAATTTTGAGAAACTGTGGTTCTAGAAGTCTAAATAGAAAGTGTAACAAAATACTTGTAACTAAATATATTTAAATTAAGCATCAATCTATTAATTATGGAAATTAAAGTAAAGCTATGAAAGCATCTAAGGGGAAGAAAAATTATTTGTTAAAAGCCCAACAGCATAAAAGTATACTTCACAATATTTTCCAGCAGTGCTTCTTGAAGTGCATTTGAACACTTTGTTGCTTGTCTTCCTCAGTTCCTGGGAATCCTCCTTTCCTACAGGTGTCTGATACCTACTCTTATTAAAACCAGACAAATTACTGTCCTAGACCAGACCAACAACTCAGCCCAGCATGTTTTCTTTGGCCGTGGCCAGAAAGGAATGCCTCAGAAAAGCATGATGATCAGAGTATCCATATAGAAACAGCTTCCCAAATATGCAGTAACTTGGTGCTTGGGGATCTCCAAAGCAGCAGCTGATGGCTGGAGGTTTACCAATACCCAACAGGTTTCACTTTTACTTCCCCAAGTCATGCTAGAATAGTTCCAAGCTCCACAACACCACCAAGATATGTCTTTCCTCAAGCCCCACCACAGATCTTTGGTCACAATTTACACACTGCTCTTTGAGGTAAAAGGGGGAAGAAAGCTGAGCTCTCCTGGTACCCCAACTATACTTCAAAAGTATAAGGAGAAAACATAGCACCAGTTAACTTCACCTAATACCCAAAAAGTCACCCACATTCTTCAAGCAGAGCCCTTTTAAAACAAAGGTAGTATTTAAGTAAGGAGAAATTATCTTGGCTAGTAAGAAGTGATTAGTTCTGGAAATATGTATAGTTAGGCCAAAAATAAAAAGTTTAAATGTTATCTGGGAATCAGAAGGACAGACTGGGAGGTGCTTTAATTGCACAGATGGAGCACATTTGGGGCCAGAAAATCAAGTTACAACTGACTTTTAAAAGTTGAATTATTCACCTATTACAAGCCTCTCACTAGAGTCTGCCTTTTTTTTTTTTTTTCTTTTCATTATCACACATGTGAACAAGAGGTTAAATAATGGTGAAATTCACTGAGCTTAAAACAATTTTCTGGAGCAGGACTGTACACAGATAAAAATCATATAGCCTGAAAGGACAGCTTTAATAATTTTCTAGTCTTGGGCTTAAAAGAACCACAGCACAAGACAACAATCTCTTCACCTGGCAGTAATATGCATACAAAAACAGATTAAGACAATTCTCTTCCAAAATTTTCTGGCTAGACCACAGTAAATATCCAAAGAGAAAGGTCTGCCTGGAGATGTCTGTGTAGATTGCACGGTTGCTTATTTGATTCACCAAGTATTCAAAGGGCTTTAACACTTTACAACATTTAGCTACAACTATGCTGAAAGGTTAATTTTTTAACCCTTGAGGTTTTTATTAAATTCCACCTCCAGACTTGAGCCCGTCCTTCACGCAGGGCTGCCACTGCATCCTGCACTCACAAACCCAAAAGGACATCAGAGAAAGGTTGTCCACCTCCAAGAAGGATGAATGCTGGATGTAAAAAGCCTAAAAAGCCCGTGCTAATGTCACAGGTGTTCTTCGAGCAAGTTGTTAATGTCAAAGATGCTTAAAAGAAGATGGTTTCGAGATTGAAGAATCGAGATGTTTTGATTAAGGTTAAGTGGAGAACTCCAGGACTGGCATCTCAGGTTAGATACTTCCTATGTATTTCCTATGTATTGAAAAGGTCACATCAGTGGTATCAGACATTTTAAAACTTGTGTATGCTCAACAGTGAAATATATTAATTTGTTAATGTACAGAAAGGACCAGAATACCGAGGGTATTGGAAATTAGATGCATGCTCAAAAGCAGCTTGCTGCAGTCCACTGCCCTGACCTTCCACCATCCGTAGCTGCTGCATTTGGGGATACTAGAGGATGAGTCCCCAGCTACTGCTCTTAGTGCCCATGGATCAGATGTCCAAGAGTTTATTTTGTCTGTTTTTCAGGCTGTCTGGCAGACATAATCTACGTCCATGATTTCCCAAGGCAGCAAAGTCTAGATGTTCACCTCTTGCTGTGCAACTCCTTTATTTCATCTGGTTTATGCTGGTCTCCCATTAGATTCATTAAATTGCCCCTCCTCTTCTTAGTGTGGAAGGATTTGATGGAAAAACAGCTCTGCTCAGCCATGTATTTACTGAGACTTGTAAAAAGTCTCTGTTAAAACATCAAATTAAAAGTCAAAGTTCATATTTTAGAAATTAACACTTTTAAGAGGGCCCGTTGTACACATGAGAGTCACAAAGCCATGCACCTCAAAATCACAGCAGCTTGCTTTTCTAAGCAAAAAATGCCCATCTCTGGAGAATCACAGTTTTTTCCAAGTGAAACTGTACACTTGCACATTATACTGGGATTCGGTGACAATTTAAATAATAACATATGATTTTCTAGCCAAGTGTGGGAAGGATGTGTGTGTGTATATTGCTTTTCCCCCAGGTACCTTCTGGTACTCTACTACTTGACATGCTCTCTTATAAGGAACACAGTTTAAACATTTTCATACCCGTTAGCGATGGCTAACTGTGGAAATGCACGTAAATTTAACAAGGGTACAACACGGTTTGCTATTTTTAAAGCTAGAATATTTTATGCTGGGGTCTTTTACCACATTAAAACACAATGAAAGCGAGGCAGAAAAATTATCTAAGAGGTAACAAAACTTTTAAACTACACACAGATGTTGAGCTAGGCTAAAAGGACACTTATTTGCCAAAATCACTGCCAAATTAAAGTTCCTATTTGGAAACTTTCACACACTTGTGTTTGGTGCAGCTGCAGCTGTTTAATTGCACATAAATTTTGTTTTCCCCCTTCCGACTGTTATTCAAATGACATTAAAGAGCAATTACAGCAGAATGACAAGAACTAGTCCGTTAAAAGTTCAAATTGTAGAAGATCTGTTTTAATTTAAATTCAATAAAGTGTTAGAATACTAAAATAAAAGGATCTCTCTGTACGCACATAAGTGTTCTTTTTGCTTATACATGCACATATGAGTATTCAACATACGTATCTACTGTACGGGCATTGGGTGTAACTGTCAGCCCTGGCTGCCTTGGGGCTGGGGCTCATCTGCAGATGGGCTCACCGTGCAGAGAGAAAGAGGCATTTGGTGGGAGCAATTTATTTGATCAGCGACTTTGAGTTCAAACAAGACAAGCAGTGGCCTTGGTGCCACTTGCCCAGACTCCACGGGCATTCAGGGTGACTCTCTCAGACACGGATGCTGCAGGCATCCCTAAGTGGCTAAGTAATTCCCACGTGCTCTTGGACCCTGGTTTGGCCAGGGTCTGACCTCAGTGGGTATATACCTGGTTTGGATGCTGAGCCTCACACATCTGATTACCAGGCATTTCATTTCACTGACTGCATAAATCTTCAGACCACAGAACTCTGCACACTTCATCATTTTGGTATTTATACTGCACCTAAACACTCCCAAAGGACTTGATTACCTCTTGTAGAAAAACTCCTCTTAAAATTTGGCCTTGGCAATAGATCTGGAGGATATAAATCAGCGTGACTGAGCCAGAAGAACAGACACCAAAATGTGCCCGTGTAGCACCAATTACATCCCTAAGGGTTCTCCTTATCAAACTGGGCAGAGATACAACAGCACTGCGTATCATAAACCTAATGGATTTATGAGATTTTCAGCTGTACACTGACAACAGTGTGAAAATTTCTAACACCGAGCTAGCAATATATTAATTTTCACCACACAAATGTTTTCTGTGCATTGTTCTTTAGCCTTGGAAAATGGAAATGAGGTCCTCATTTATCATTGTTTAATATTTTCATGACATAGTTTAAAAACTGCTATTTCCTATTACATAGAACTATACAATCAAGATAAATAAGTAGCTAAATTCTTATATTTAGGAAATAAACTAACCCTTCAAATGTAAGATTATTTTTTTAAGGGATAGTCAGTTTTAAACCACTTGTATTAAAGTTGGGAGAAGACTTATAACTACATATTTCTCTACACAGCCATCTGAAGTCAAAACCATTATTTAATATATCAAGACAACGTTATTTAAATGCCTGGCAAATACAAAATCTCTAAAAGTAATTTAAGCAGTGAAAATGTCATCTATAGCACATCTGGTTATTTAACTAGAAAAAAAAAACCACAACCCTAGCATTTGATTTTAAGTAAAGTCTGTACTGGATTTTTTTTTATTTTTTTTTTACCTTATTTATTTATTTATTTTTAAATAGAAAACTCTACTTTCTTAGGAAGAAGAAAGGCTACTTTTCTTTAAATCAAACTCAGGCATTTCTACTTTCAGTCTCCCACCTCTTACCTCTCTCCTCCTCAAATATAAAACTGACTGCCAGTTATAAAAGATGAAGGAAGGACAACTTTGTATTGGATAGAGACAGAGAGCAGCATTACTTGTGTGACCCAACCATGGTGGTTTGACCTTGGCTGGACAACATGTGCCCACCGAGCTGCTCTATCACTTCCCCCCTTCTCCTCTCAGCTGGACCAGGGGGGAAGAAAAATAAGATTAAACTCCTGAGCTAAGACAAAAGCAGTTTAATGAACAAGCAAAGCAATGCTGTGTGCGGAAGCAAAAGAAAACAAAGATTTATACTCTGCTTCCCATCAGCAGGTGATGTCTGGCCCGTTTTGGGATGCAGAGCTCCAAACACATAGCTGTTGCTCCAGAGGACAAGCTGATGCCCTCCCCCTTGCCCTCTTCTAGCTTCTATAGTTCAGCTGACATCATACGGTATGGAATATCCCTTTGGTCAGTTTGGGTCAGCTGTCCCAGTCGCATCCCTTCCCAAGATCTTGTCCACCCCATCCCACTGCAGGGGGAATGGTGAAAACCAGCCTTGGTGCCGTGCGAGCCCTGCCCAGCAGCAGCCACAACACGGGGGTGCGAGCAGCACCTTTCCAGCTCTCAAAGCAAAGTACAGCACTGGGAGGGCTACTATGGGGAAAATTAACTCCAGCTCAGCCAGACCCACTACACCAGCCTAGTTATGAAAAACATGCTATTTCTATTTAGCCTTTGCTATTCATACTATCAAGAAAGGGGTGGGGGAAACCAAACAAAAAAACCCACATCCAAACGCTGGACTTCTTCAGTACAGGCAAATTAGCTATTTTCAGTAATAAGTGCTTGGGAAAAACGAAACAAAACAAAATGACTTAGCAATAGCTACTCATTCCCATTTTACCTGTAAATCTCTATGCTGGAGATTTACACATCCTCAGACAGGCAAATACTTATAAATTGCATCATTACAATTGCTAGATTAATCACAACATATAGTTTTCACTCATATGAATGAGTATACCAAACCAAATGCTCCAGTCTCTAATTTCTTATATCATTATCTCTGCTACTTGTATTGAACACTTAAGGAGAGATTTCCTATTGCTGCTTCTTGGCTAAAGAGGATCGATCCCTCAGCAGCACAGCTATGAGTTCTTGTTGTCTCCAATATGCTATGGTGAACTTTCCCAGCTCATATTCAGATGAATTATCATTTTTTAAATTGAAATGCTTTAAGAATAATTTTTTTCAGACTCGGCGTAAGTTAGGCAGCATTCCAGTCCCTGTGAAATACTCTGAAGCCTGCAGATAGCAAATCATTAAAATTTTGAAGACTCAGTAAAAATGGAATCAGAAGATCTATCAGATGAAAATTGGTCAATCTAGTCCACATCCTGCTCTGGAAGTTGTCCAAGCACCTGACGTTTGAAAAGCAAATTTTCTGCAAGTAAGGAAAAAAAGATATTTATTTCTGACTCATGCTGTCCATCCTCCTCATACTATCAAGTCGGAGGTTTGCATCACTCCTAAAATTTTCATTTGCACGCACTGTTTAATTATTCAGTTATTAATTCTAGTCTGTTCTATTCTAAATGGGCACCCATGAAGTAGTTACATTTTAAGTACAGTTCTTTCCAAGACTTGGCATCAATGTTTTTAGCAATTCTAATAAGTAACTAGCTCAAAACCTCCCGTCCCATAGTAAATAAGCACTTCTACCAACCAAATTTGCCCCCTCCAAGTCACTGTAGGATCAGTGATACCAACTCTATTTGGCACTGTGTTGTTGACAGATAAATGTTAGATACTTGCTCTTAGAGGAATTGTCCTTCAGGAGCTACAAACAGTTCCCTACAACAGAGCAGAGTTATATGGAAGCAGCTATTCAGAAACTCAAGAATTACCTGCAGATCCTGGGCTTCTTAAAAAAAAAAAAAAAAAAAAAAAAAAAAGCCATGGCTTATAATACCATCGGATCTTGAGTTAATCTTGAAGAAATTGGGTACTAACCGTTATTTTCCCAGGGCAGCCACTAAAGGATATAATATCCTTCAAAAGCACTTCTTGCCCATTTCTGCAACTAAAACACTATTTAGTTTCTTCCTGTGAGAGGACACTGAGAGGGGAGAGAGAAGGGGAGAATGAAAAGAACTGGGAAAAGAGGAGCATATCTCATTTCTATCAACTCCAGGAATCCTGTCCGTGGCCTTGAGATGATGCGAGAGGAAGAGTCAAAGCCAGGAAAATGCTCCTCTCCTGCACAAACCTGCCTTTCTGGGTGTTCTCTAAGAACTGAGCCAAGATTAAGATCTAAATTGCTTTCTCTTTTGAGATTCCAGAATTGTGAGTGATGTATCAGTAAGCTTTTAAAAGTCTCATCCCAAAACAAGTCACATCTTCCATGATAAGCACATCCCTTAAAGAACAAAGCAAGCATCAGCTCTTTTTTTAGATATAATGAAATATTATAACCTAGAAGATCTTTTTATGAGTACAGATGTAAACGGAACTCTTCCTTTGCTGTTTGCTCCTCTGTTTCAGAGCTGGAAGAGATACATGTATCCCTTCCTTTTCCTCATAAATCAGACACATCAAGTTTTAATCTCTTCATACACCAAATTCATCCATACAGTTAGCAGAAAAAAAATACCTTATTTTACTAATGAAGTGTGATTATTGTTAACTCTAACTTGTGAGCTAGCTTCAAAACGTGTCCACAAAGACACAAGTAGAGAAGAGACTATTGCAATATGTAAAAGGCTGTGATTTCATGAGAATCTTGAGTTTGTCCACCAAGGGACTGCACAGCTCTGAGAAGAGCAGTGGTCATTAGGTGTTAACGGAGAAACACAACAGGTCAGAGACAGGAAGAGGAACACTGCGCTCAGTATCCACCCCAGTGCCACTAGTTAACAAAACCCCTGTTTTGAAGCATAATCCCTCAAAATAAAAGGGTAGAAGAGCTTGCTTTTCTGGGAAGGAGGAAAAAATGCTGTGGATTTACAACCGTTACTAGATCTGAGTCCTTTTTAAGGATCTCTCTCTCGGCCAGTATTCATTTTCTACTCCCTTTTCCCTCATTTTTCCACCTTTATCACAGAGGTGACTTCTAAATGGCAATGTGCCTTACATAATGACTTACTAAATATCTCATATATCTATCACCAGCAAAGTTATCACCTACAGTACAGTTATCATCTAAACCTAATAAGCAGGAATGTATCACAGAGAAAATAAGGAAAATAATATGAAACCAAAAATTTTGAAAAAATCTGTTTTGATCAATGACTAACTATCTCTCTGAAGTTCCTTACAATACTTATATATGAAAAGAGGACTGCTCACAGTTTCAGAAGTTGGTATACTAAGCTCTGATCCATCTCCCATAAGAACTAATGGAAGGATGGACGCATTTGCCCCGAGGCATTGGACAGGAGATAAAAGGAGAGTCAAAATACAGATGGGGCTGCCATGGTTTTGGCTGGTGGAAATAATGCCAACGTGCAGCAGACAAGAACATCTAATATGAAGACTCGGTTATACAGAGCAGCTTTCAGTGCCAGGGTACAAAGGCATCACACCCTAGGAAGAGAAAGTTCATTTTCTAGAGAGCATTTAGTAAAAAAAAAATAAATAAATGGGTTTGGAGAAATGCTGGAAAGCAGAGAGAATGGCCATTCAAAAACTCTGCATTCAATGAACCATTCTTCAGACCTCTGTTGCTTTAAACAGGGAATTTTTTTCTGAAATAAAAGGCAGACTAACTAAGAGAAGTTTGGATAACTGATGGTTTAGACCTCCAGGTTTTCTTCAGAAAATCTCACACAACCACCAAAAAGCCACAACTGATTCTTTGTGTGCCTGACATAAAAAATATACTTTCTGTTAAAAAGGCTCAGATAACACTAGCATTTGTTTCCACTCCATTTTATCATGCTCTCTGCCACACTGTTTAGGGGAGAATGATATACAACATTTTTCACAAACTGTCATACACTTGCAGATCAGTGGGTTAATGTATCAGCCTTTCACCTTTGGAAACCACACTTCAGCCTGAATTACTTTGGTAATAAATGTAGTATTGTCTTAGTTCAATACAGACTTGTGTTTGAAGAACAGTAACAAAATATTTTCATAACCTTGTGGAAAAGATAAGAAGCTGACAATTCTCCTTTGTCACAGATTTTCTCTGTAATCTCAAGAAAGCTAATTAAACTCAGCCTTTGAAAATAATTGGGTATCTAACACTGATTTTACTAAGTCTTGTTTAAATAAAACTACTTTCTTTGATAAATTAAACTATGGTATGAAATAACTATAAATTATTTCCATAAGCAGCTTCATAGCAGATAAAATAGATTATAGGCAAATAAAATGTATATCTAGCTCAGGTAAGAGCTTAAAAAAGGGTTTCTTTTAGGAATAGGGACAAAAAAAACCCCAATTGTTAAAAAACAGGCTTTCAGCTTGAAACTGGTTTCTACATTTCAATAACAAAGCTGTGAAAAATAGAGCTAGGAAAAAAAAAGAAAAAAGAAAAAAAAAACAAAAAAAAAAAACAAAAAAGCCAAACCTACACTGAGATACCTTAGAATTGGAGAAGAGTGAGGTAGCAACCCTGTAACATCTCTGTCTAGCAGTCATCTTGCTCATGGATACTTATCACCACGGATTTTTAACTTCATGTTCATCCATTGGGTGTAGAGCACAGTGGTCAAGGTAATCTTTATAACCAGCATGTTTAAGAGATGTACAATATCAAAACATCCATCCTTCCCCAAAAGTGGATGGATTCTTAACTTAATATTGATGTTTTTAAGACCTCTGAGCCCTAGGCAGGATATGTCATTGCTTAAGAAAGGCAAAGCCTCCTAAAACCAAACACACCACAAACAAGCACACAAGCAGATAATTTCCTACTTTCATATGACTAACAGGCATGATAATTCTTTTACTGTAATAGGGATTATATTAAAAAAACCCAGCCTATTCTATTGATTTTAATGGTGCTGTCACTGTAGCAGAATAATACTTTTCCAGTATCTCTTTGCATTACTGCTTCAACCTCTGATGACAGATGAAAAGTACTGAATCTTAGCCAAAAGCTGAATATGCCATTCTCTGGTTTTGAACAGCTGCACAGACATACCCTGATCCAAAGTAGTGCTTTCTACCATTTTGTTTAGGGCTTAAAAAATAAATTAAAAAACAAACAAAAAAAAACAACCCAAAAAAACCCCCCAAAAAAATTAAAAAGTCGTCCCATATCCTAAAGGCAAAGACAACCTGAAACTTTGCTCAAGGAAGCATGAAAGCGCAATTCCTTTGTACAATGTATGACTACCTTATAATGTCACATTACCATACTTAGAGTTAGTAATGGGTAGCTGAACTCTGAAATGTTGCTTAGTTTTTATTCTCCGCTTGTTCCAGTCAGTTCAGCAAATTCCAGAAATGGAATAAATAAATGCATAAAAGTTTATATTAACTTAGTCTAAGTTACAGTATCATTCAGATGCTATTGGGAATAGAGGCACGTAAGCCTGAAAGGGACCTTTTGAGTCACTGACTCTAGTCTTCAGCTACTATTCACAGTTCATATACGCCCTTTTAGAAAACAGATCAGACTCCACTTCAAAGCCAGCTCCGTGTCCAGATCTACTGTGTCTGTCAGAGCAATCACTCATGGTCAGAAGCCTCCCAGCCTCAAGCCTAAAAGCAGTAATTGTCAGTTTACATCAATTTATTTCTTATGCTAATGCTGGCATTTAGCTCAAGAAACTCCTCACACTCCCTAATTCTTTAATTTTCTGATATTCTTGCAGACAGCAAACATATACATGCTCTCAACCCACATTTTTCTATGCTGCCAGCCACTCTGCCTGACCTTCTCAGGACACTCGCGTCCAACGTTTCCTCCGTCCCTGGTAACAGATCCTCCCTGTCCTGTCCCAGTATGAATTCTTCATTTGTGAATGTGATGACAAGAGTAACACGGGATCTGAGATAAGACAAAAGCCTTATTCAATGTCATTACGATTTCCTCTCTTTAGTGGAAGTTTCTTACACAACGCAACATTCTTGACCTTTCTCATGGCTGTATTTCAGTAGGGGCTTATGGTTAACCTACCAAAACCAGTATTTTCTCTTTGTCATTTTGAACTGTGGAAT
>WTSP01018750.1:0-22561 GCA_025331215.1 Actenoides lindsayi | reverse complement strand
CTGGATGTGTTTAAGCATCGCTTAGATGTGGTGTTGGGGGATATGGTCTAGGGATGAACTTGTAGAGTAGGGCTAATGGTTGGACACGATGATGCCAAGGGTCTTTTCCAATCTAAATGATTCTGTGATTACACATATGCATAACACTGTTCCTATGAAGGTGATCAAATATCGATGTGCTGCACTTAGAAAATCCAGCCCTTTACTTATTTATTCAAACTAGCATTGGTATTTTCTACGACAAAGCCCAACCCTTTCTCCCCATGTCCCTAATGTCTGGACTACAGGAGAAAAGCTGCCATCTGTAGAGTCAGAGTAACGCATGAGTTGAGGCTGGATATACCACTTACGTTGGCATCACTTCCTCCCTGCCCTGGCTCTTGACCCTTCCCGCCCTCCAGGCACAGCTGCAGCACGGATGTTAGTTCTTACTGCAAACAAGGTCTACAATTTTCTTGTCCCAGATACAACTCAACCAACCCTCATCTGGATTTGGCCTAAGCCATAAAAAAAAAAAATACTCATCTTCTCCTATGTTCATCAAGCAGCACTAACTGGCAGTCTTGAAGGATTCATCATCTGCTGACTCTTCAGAGACATTCCTACCTTACCCGACCAACCTCACCACACCTAACACCTCACGCCTGAAGATTTCGATAATTTACAGAAGATTATCAATGACACCATGGACTGACTGGTATCAAAGCATACAAGGTTTTATGTTCTTCTCCTACAGTACAGTCCAAATATGAATGAGAAATAAAATCATGGATTATAATGATGACTCAAATCAGCCATTCCTGGGTTTATCAAACAAAAAGTAGACTTTTCCAACAAGGATTACCTCTTTATTTGCAAATGGACATCTTTGTGTCTTTGACTAAAACATACCTGTCTTTAAAAGTACATACAGATACATCCCTCCATAAACACAGTTCATTTTTATCCATACATTAAGTAGTTTTACACCTGTGCAAAGGATATGACCAAACACACATAACTAATACATGAAGTAACAAGTAAAATAAACTTCTGGAAGGTTCTTATCAGTAAGTTACTTTGATAGCTTTTATAGAAGAGAGGAAACAATGCTGGGAAGGTACCAAGGCAAGGTTTCTCAAGTCTATCTGCAAAGCTGAAGGCTGTGAATGTCACCTTGCAAAACTGGCAAAAACTTCTGCAGTACTGGGACATTCGGTGCAGGAACACAATCACTTTTATGAAAATAGCTTGGTATTCTTCGAAACAATAACTGTACTTTTCAAAAGTGACTACTTCTCAAGCCTGGAAGTGATGATAATCCATCCTCTGAAAAATCAGACACTCTCAAGTTCTCACACAGACATAAAAGGTACCAAAACTTTCCAGTTAATTTTTCAAGCATTGGCCCAGAGGTACACTTTGGAGCTATGAATATAACATTCCCTTCACAGCTCGAAACACTGTTTAATTGAGTTAATAAGTAGTCTACTTCTCAAATCATTTTAAAGCAAAATATACTTTTCTGTACTTCTCAGGTTTTCTAATGAATAGCACGTTAACACAGTATTTTCATAGCCTAATATATTCTCCCTTGATTTCACTGCACATCAGACATCCCATGGTTCCAAGCCCATCCAACAATATACCTGTTGTTCCCAGTACAACGGGCGTGACTAACAAGGCTCTGCTGTTCATATTTCAGTTTAAAATTCCGCATTCTGTATAAGCCGAAATAGTTTTTTTTCTGATTTCAGAAGCCAAACAGGTAATTCAGGTTACAGTGCAAAAAGAAACCATCGCAGTATTAGACGCACTGATTTTCTCTGAAAAAAAGCCCACATTCACATTCTCACCTATGTAAGAAGATATGCACTTATCAAAGTTCTGCAATTTAGAAAGTCCATGGGAAAATAAAGTTCAAAATCTGTATTTTACTAGCACCCAATTGATCTCCCCCCATTAATCTGTATGCAACAAAATATACTCACACGCTATCTATGCAAATGAGAAGCTCGCCCGGGCAGTGAAGCTTAAACAACACCTCAACTTCCAACGATGAAGCATACAGTGATTTAAACATCATCAGCAGTGGGAGTATGGACTTAAATTAACAAGCTTCCCTTTGAAAATTGAACTCATTATGAAACCTCAGTTAGAGAATAACTCGACTGCAGCCTACCTGACCATATCTCATACCTCTTGTGTAAGCGTAAGCGGGAAAAGATAAATTCTGGTACATGTAGAATAATACCCTTATTTATTAGAATGTGCTTCTCCCTACACAAATGTGTTAGACCCATATTAGGTTCGTTCCTATTAGGTAAAACTAATTTATTTGGTATAAGGCAAATGGAAAAAAATACAAGACCATTTTAAAATTGCCTAAGGTCACTTCATGGGCAAAACAATGTATTTAAACTGCAGAGATGACAACATGCTTAATATGACTACACAGAAATTGCTTTCTTGATGACAATACATTAAAATCCTCATTGAATATTCATAGAATTTTTGACAAGATTGAGTGACACGTAATCCCAGCCACAGCGAGCACCAATGCGATAGTCTCGCTGCGTGAGCATGGATGCCACACCAGCCAGGTCATCTTTGTTCCTCCCAGGGCCAGGAATGGCTGTACAAACATCCCAGTTTCCAGTGTTTAATATCACCTCAGGCTGACACAAACAGAAGAACAGGAAATCAAACGTACAATGCTCCCCTGTGTATCAGATGCCAGGGTGAGGAAGAGCCTTTATCGCAACTGTAGAATAAGTGAGTGGAAGAGTTGTAATTTCTTTCTAGCATGGCAATGGAAAAATTAAGAGAAGAAAAAATCCTTTGACTGACTTTCACTGACTAAGTTACGACCTCTGCATGATAAATCAGTAAGCAGAGTTTAAACGATGTGAAGTATCTCAATTCAGAATGCATTGGGATGCCATTAACAGACAGTAGCTTAGACATCAGGAAAATATTAAGACGGATAGATCACTTAGCAACAACAGGACAAAGGTTTTAATAAAGGCAATGGAAGACAATGCAATACTAATATCACTGACAATCCAGAGTGCCTTTCTTTTTTTCCTTTTTTTTTTCCTGTCAGATGTCTACCAATGCGATAAAAAACAATTACCGTTGAGACAAACAAGGGTAGACAATTGAAAAACATTCAAGCCAAACCCTGGTTTATTAATCAAGTAAGAAATCTGACTGCTAAATCCCGTACCAGTAATGGAACTGTAATTAATACTGTATTTCAATCCCATAATAAAACTATTCCATAATTCCATAAATTAAAGAGTGATACATAACACATTCCTTATGCCATCATTCCCATGTCAGGCAATGTCTATGACAACATAATCTGGGAAAACTTTTGGATGACCTAAGGCCATAGTGGCAAAGCGGCTGTTTACATCACGACACTTCCCTGCTCCCTGTATCCCACTGGACAGAGCATTAGGCCAAGAAGCAATCGATGAAAGACATGCGACCAACTTTAGAAACTGTACTAGTCCTCTTCATAGGAGCAGGGGGATCTGACAGAAGTTTACAAAAGACAATGAATTATATATAGCTGCCTCCCAGGGTAACTTTAAAGTGATGTGCTTTTGTCTGGTTTTTAAGCTTGGAAACAAATGAAATTTTAAAATACTTGCAAAAATATCAGCCTGGCACGGGGGAGTCTAAGGAAGATGTAAGTGTATAATACTGCACAGTAACAAAAATGAAAACTAAAACTCAAATAATTACTTTTATCTTGTTATTTTCTTGTAAGCCCCAGGCTGACATCTTTGCAACAGCTCCAGTCACACAGTTACACCTGGCACATGCAAAACTCTCATTTCTAGAGGCATTCCAGATCACTATTGTTTACCTTTGGTTTTTGTATCATTGACTAATATTAATAAGCTTAAGTTTGGAGTTGGACTCCATGATCTCTAGAGGTCACTTCCAACTCCTAACATTCTGTGATTCTATGATTATTCACATGAGCTTCTCAGTAAAACATCTTACGTAAAGCCAACGTGGGAGGGCCTTTGCACTACTCCAAAGAGACACGGGTGCCCAGCAATGCCCCTGAAACCCATCCCTCCCACTAAGTATGTGGACATGACAGGCAACAGTTCAGAGACTACTCTTGAATCTGCCCTCCCCATCTGCCAGCCCCTTTCACTGCCAGTCAGCATGATCAGATGAGTATGTATGTGAAAGATGTTTGAGGATATTGTAATTTCTCCAGCACGAACACTTCTTTTTTTTTTTTTTTAAATTAAAAATAACAACTCTTTCTGCTTGGAAATTTTCAACACCCGCAGAAGAAAAATAAAATCGTTTGTGACACAGGAGGTTTTGTGAGGCCAAAGCTCTGCCTGGTTTGAATAGGCAATAACATCAGCCAAAACAATCAGGGCAAACATCTTGGACGTGGAGCTGGACAGCACAGCTGGCTGCAGCTGCAGCACCACAGCCTGTCTCACAGAGTGGGCAGAGGGGATGGGGCGGGGAGGAAAAGCCTCAGGGGCCACAACGCCTCTGAGAAATTCACTCATTTTCAATTATATTGTTTTAAATTCATTTTTAAGCAAAAAAAACCCCATCATGATTTGCCAGACCCTCAGCTACCAATGACAGGCAGGTTTTTCTATAACCACTTAGACAACAGCTCTAAGTGCAGACACCAGATAGTACAGATAATGACAGTAACATTCTGCCCTAATTCACTCACCTTTCACAGACAAGCTTTGGCTTTCATTTGCTACGCCACCCTGCTCAATGCCTCTGCAACTGCAAATAAGTAATACCACATTTTAGGGCAACAGCTCTATGATAACAGTAAGGAAGGACTGTTGTGCGCCTAGAGACCACAGAGCTCCTTCCTCTGTTGCTAACTTTCTTTTAGTGACGTACCTCTCGCATCCCAGTCTGAATTCCCACAGCCAGCACCCTTCTGCAGAGGGGCATACACTGACTGCACTCCAACTGTACTGCTGGGGGTCATGGTGGAAGGGAACAGAGTCTTGCCACCAGGCTCTGTGCCTCATATACTTTGGAAGCAGAAATCAGTTCATCAGCTCAAGGAAAATGCAAGGGAAGTACAAGAGGAAGTATTTTTGACAAAAATTATAATCTCTCCCACAATACAACAGCCTGGGGCGGGCTCCCCTGCTTGCAGCCCCACTGCCACAAGACATTAAAATCCTTCTGAAGTGCCCATCTTGCTTTTAGTGGGGAGAATCCATTTACAACTGGGCATGGAAAAGCCACTCTGGGCTTGCCACAGCTTAAATCTGATTAACTTCAAACTTTAAATTTCTCCCCGATGAAGAGGAAAAGAGTCATTTTAATGCAGTTTTGATTTATCATACACCAGCATGACCTTGTTTCATAGGTGTATGAAAACGGAGAAGGTCCAAGTTCCTCAAGCCAGTACTACACCAGCAGTTCTGCTGGGTATTGCGTGACACCGAGATGTACGTGAACGGCAATTACAAGCTTAGCTAGAAGGCTGCACCTTGTTTTTGTGAGAAAGCTAGATGTTAAACAGGACACAACTGTGCAACTGCTTTGATGAAATTTTTTTTGTGTTTTTCTATTGGTGAATTGGCTTCTTGGAAACAACTGCTATATTTAATACTGGTTTGTTTTCACTGTCCTTCATCCCGCTGGGAGCAGAAGAGGTGCATACCCTTAACACATTGCCCAGTGCTCCTACTCCGAATGGTTTGTACTGGAAGCAATCTTAAAGATCATCTAGTTCGAATCCCCCTGCCATGGGCAGAGACACCTCCCACCAGAACTGATTGCTCAAAGCCCCATCCAACCGGGCCTTGAACACTTCCAGGGATGGGGCATCCACAACTTCTCTGGACAACCTGTGCCAGCATTTCACCATTCTCACAGCAAAGACTTTCTTCCTTAAATCTAAATTTGCCCTCTTTCAGTTTAAATCTGCTATAAGAAGTCTCAAGACTGTGGCTTTTTCTGCACTGTGAGCTGGAACTCCCACCACCATCATTCATCCAACCCCCTCCTGCAGTGCATCCCTCAGGTATATGGATGGAGATGATCTATGGACTATGAGGATAGACAGCTTCATTTGAAGCACTTTGGAAAATTTGAGTAAAACGAGTCCAACCACATTTTCAAGTTATTTTCACTCACCCTAGATAAAATGCAACTTTGCAATCAAAAACTGCTTACAGAATTAAAAAGTGGCTCAAGGGAAAAAAACAAATAAACAAAAGAAACGAAAATACCCCAACCAAACCAAACAAAAAAACCCCCCAACAACATTGCATTTGGTTTGTTTCACAGAACTTGATGAAAAAAAGGACAACTCCTGATATTTTTAGACAACTGGCCTGATTACACTTAAAGTTCAAAACAGCTTTTGCATGGTATTTCACACTGCTTTGAACAAAAAGTCACCTGCAACATAAACAGACAGGGAAGCCTTTTCCAGGTCCTTCCTCCGGGAAATTATCCTGTTTATGTTTCGCACTTCTTACAAGCTTTTTTTTAATTTTAAACTTTAATTTCCTTGGTTTTTGGGTTTTTTTTTAATGCAGACAGTGCTAAAGATTAAAATGCACTCAGGAAAGAGGTGCTGAAGGTTGGAAATTAACCTAGGGAAACTTTGCAACAGCAAAGGAAATGAAAAATTTCTAATCTTGAGTGAAGTCAACTGCAGCACGTACTGAAAGGCTCTAAGGCATCATCATCATAATTACTTATTTTATTGTAATTCCATCCAATGTGCATTTGTATACTCTGAATCACGCAGAAGAAAAGGGATAAATGGGAAAAATCTTGTAAAAGTTTATCAGTTGCACACTTCCAAAAAGCCATTTTTGAAACGCAAACCCTACCTGGCAACGGACTCTTAGACCAAGATTAACTCCACCCCGTTCCACACATGCAATACTTTTAGGAACGTTTTTTGCGTTCATGAGATTTTAACACAGTGTATTTACTTCTAAATAAACACCAACTAATCATGCTATTTTTAGCTAACGTAGCATTAGATGCCACAAGTTTTTATCTGTTTCATTTCTCAGTCTTAATTTAGCACCAATGCTCAGGTTTTGCATTTACTACATATACTATTTGACTGCACCAGCCACGTTTGTTCTTTACACAACATGAAAGCATATTCTCAGGAATCACCTGAAGCCAACGTTAACATCTGTGTAAAAATCTACCCTCCTTTAGAATGTCATTTGCAAATTTTCCTCAGAAAATGTTCCACTCTTGAATACTCCACTGACACCTCCCCTTCCCCAAAAGCCTCCAAGACAGGCCAGCACCTTTGGCACAGACTAACTAGTGATTTAGTTGGAAGTTGCTTCTCTGGAGAAAGCATCCTCATCAGCGTTAGCTTCAGTGCTTGCTCAGTAAAAGGTTTCTGATGCATGGATTTAAAACTTTGATGTATAACAAGAAGTTAAAACAAGTTGGAAATTTATGTATCCTCAAAACCAAATCAAACAAGTCACTATTACATGCAGAAAGGTACCAAAAAAGATGAAGTCATGAAGCCAGGTCAGCCTCTAATGCCTGGCTGTTGCTCCCATCGCCAAAATCTATCATTTGTTACTGGTTTTAATTGCAACAGAAAAGCAATAGCTCCAAAGAGACTGGCACAACTGCAGTCACATTATCCAGCTACCAGAAACGGTTGGACAAATTCTCAAGGTGCACGTGATGTTTGTGTGCCTGAAGGTCTTTCCTAAAATGGCACATTTGGGAGAATGGTCTTGAAAGGGGGAATCCAAACTGCATTTTGGAGACGTCAATTCAGAACAAGCATGCAAACCAGAATCTTATATCGTTCAAACCGCCTTGTAGCAGGGACGGTGACGAGGCTGACGTCTCATCACGCTGCCAGCCGACTACAGACACGAGGCACAGCCAAAAGTGCTCCCACATTACCCCCTCCCTAGGTAAGCTGATCACTGCCTGCATAGGCTTCTGGCACAGCATCAAGACGTCAAGAAGCTTTTTCTATCAAAAAACTTCAGGAATAAAATCAGAGAAACCGAAAACGTTCTTCCAAACCTCGCTCCAAAAGCACATAAAACCCCATTCATCACCACTCACTTCACAAGCACTGATGCTGAACTATGCAAAGTCTCCAGCTATATTTAAAAAAGTAACTTGACTCAGTAGCTGCACGAGCTTCATGCTATTTATTCAGCTGCAGGGCAACTGGGGGAGGTGTTTTGGGGTTTCTAAGTGTGATGGGGTTTTTTTTAACGCCATTTGTTAATTGTGTGACGGAATAACATGATGCAGGAGCTGATGAACTCATTGCACGTCTCCAACTTTGCCACCTGATCCTTTATCCAAAGCTTTCTCTTTCATCCTGGCTCTCAAACCCATCCATAAAGTAAACTGTAGATCTCCACAGATAACTCGCTCCATGGTTACCTGTGGCACATAAGCAATTCAATTCCAGCAAGGAAGGAAAGTTGGTATTAGCCTTCATGATCCAGCAACTATATTATTACCCAACACATTATTAAACAGCAATTATTGATTTGTCTGTTCTGTTTTAGTTGAAGCCTAAAGAAGTTAATAGAGAGCACAGGTGATTGGGAAGAGGGGCAGGGTTTTGTTGTGAGTTTTGCTTCGTTTTAACAAAATCTTAAATATTTGGTAACCCACAATTCAAAACTTGAAAACTTTTTAACTTTCAATATACAAACCAGTGAATTTTCCATAACAGAAAATAAAAACATAACTAGGATTTAAACATTTAAACCCTAGAATAAATAGTAGCATAAAACCAAGCAAGTATGATTTCCAACAACTGCAACCTGCGAGTTGCAAGCGTTCCATCAGCTTCCCCTCTCTGTACAAGCTTATGGGTCCACTTAAAATACACAGAAAGTAACCAGTGGAAAAAAACCACTTTATATAGGAGACAGGACTTCCCCGCATTCATTTTTCTTTCATGATATACAGTCAGGACCATTACAAAAGCTGCTCTCCAAATATGCCAGAACATCTTCACTGCTGCACTTCATGTCTGGATGAAACGTTACACTTTCAAAAAGTCTAATTTTTGGAAAGTTTCACTTATTTTGGAAGGGCACACAACCCGCACAGCTCCATAAAGAGCAGTCACGGATGCTGGGGAAGATTAACTTGCAAGATACATGCATGGTGCTCAAAATACCCAATCCGTTTCTCAGATATGTATGTGGAACTTCTGCTTCTGAAGCTTCTCAACTGTACACGCACAAAAAGAAAACTTGTGCAGAGATGAGATTTTTATACTGGAAAGATTCACCCCCAGGCTGTTCTTGCACACCTGGAATTCACAAATGCATATACACATTTCCTGAATGGTATGCATATCTATCATGGCTATCTCCTTCTGCAAAATCCCATCACATCTCAGTTGATAAATACCATTCACACTTCAGCTGGAGAAACCAGTGCCTTAGCAGAGATGACTAAACAAAGTAAGTTTAGCAAGAAAGACCAATGACTATTTTTTGCCCCAGTTTCCTTAAGCAAAAGTAAGCAGCAATATATCTCCAAAAGAAAAAAACATATATCAAACCAGACGTAGGGATCCAGGGTAATTAAAATCCGCTGAACTGTGTACACGAGATGTAGACTGAAAGGTTTGTTTTACACTGGCTTTTGTAAGTCACAGATGGAGAATGTGTAAGCACTTTTACCCAATCCACAAAATTCTACCAAATTTTTCCATCATCAGTTAAATGCATCATTCAACATCCCTATTTTAGTGTCTTCTGAGATGTCACGACCTCTGCAAGTACCTGCATCCTTTATTTAAAATTACTTTCCAAGCAGCAGAAGAAATTGGAAGTAAACTGAATGAATTTAAATTCATTACCAATTAAGTCTAATTTAATCGATGATTCTTTCACCTTTCTCATGAGAATTGCAAGATGCAGGAAGGATACATACCTGACTGATGGAGCTTGATTTACTGCTGCTGGTCCCCCAGGAAATCACATATAGCTATATATAGCCATCAGAAACCTCTTGTCCCGAAAAAAAGAAAGATATTGACAAAAATAGATTTTCAGAACAACATCTGCGTAGGAACTGAGCATGTGTTTCTAAAAAGGTAACAGCATGCTGGGTTTTAGGAAGATAATTAAACCCCCAAAGATAGCACCCAGGATAGTTAATCAGAGAGGCTCCAACTCACAACACCAGAGACGGAAACCTAAATACTTCTGGACACAAAAAAGCCAGAAGCAGCTAATAAATCAGATGAGATCCTGATTAACCAGATTTCTGAGGTTAAAAGTGTCAAAAATGTTAATTACAGGTATTTACAATGTTTTTTTCCTGATTTTTCACCTCTGCGAGTGATCTAGCGAGCCAGTCAGGGGCTTGCTTTAACCAGGAATATGACCTACAGCCCTGGAAATGGAGACAAGCCTCACAAGCAAAGAGAAATCTGCAGCAACCTGTGGTTT
The DNA here is from genome assembly GCA_025331215.1 of Actenoides lindsayi. Classification (NCBI taxonomy): domain Eukaryota; kingdom Metazoa; phylum Chordata; class Aves; order Coraciiformes; family Alcedinidae; genus Actenoides; species Actenoides lindsayi. Next base: position 12,110 of record WTSP01018750.1, on the reverse strand, counting down.
AACTGAACGCTAAGCATCAGACCAGTTTGGCATTTTCACTTGCTTCCCATAGCACTCCTGCATGGGCTATACCAATATTCTCACTGGGCATTGAGAACAGCTGATAAGCACCACACGCTGCCGATGCTGGAATACCATGCATGCTGAAAAACAAGAGTAGCAATTATTTATCCCACACCAGCTGACAAACACATCGTTAATTCTTCCGTCACAAACACTTCCTTCAGTCCTGCCTACTTGCTTGTTTCTGGTGTGAGATGTGCAACAACTTCTACCACTGTCAGTCTCAACCTTGCACCTCTGAACGCACCACCCGAGTGCTGGGAAACGCATAAGCATTTTGAGTTCAGATTTAACTTTTCATTTACATTTTGTAATACCAATTTAATAAATATTTTTTATTTTCACATAAAAGATAAAAAACGGCAACTTCAGTGATTTATTCCTAGCCAAAAAAGGAAAGCGACACAGTGTTGACCTAAGCTCTCAAGGAGTTACCTGTAATAATATACAGAATAAGCTATTAATGCACAGAACTGGCAAGCACTTGTCAGAAAATGCAAATGTTTAGGTACTTCTTAGAGGCAACCAGTGAAAAAGATACCAGCATCTCATAAGAAAGGAAAATCTCAGAAGAAAAAGTTTTGCCCAGCCTAACTCAGCCGCAGAGCCTCGGCAGGAGGACACTGGTCTCGTGGCAGAAAGAGGGGTGAGGAGAGCTGTGGAAAATCTGTTCTTCTTGATTCTTTTTGCATCTTTCTGAGGCATCTTAATTCTGCTTGCAGGGCCTGTGATGACTGAAGAGAGTGGTATATATAAACTATATTGCTCTCTGGGGGTTTAAAAGGCAAGCAGTAGGCACGGGTATGAAGAATCTGGTCAGGAATTATATTTGACATGGAGTAATTTAAGAAATAACAAGAAAGCTTATGTGAAATTCTGAAGATTAGAAAAAGTCTTAAACATGAGTCAGACTTTTTGTCCTTTTTTTTTTTTTTAATTTTTTTCAAGCAAAGAACCCTTGCCCTAGCCCAGCTTTACCGGAGGCACAGAAGGAGAGATTCCACATGTGCAAATGTTAGGTTTAGAACAAGTCTTCCTAAAATATAGTAAAGACTTAGAGTACTGCAACTGGGCTGTTACAAAATACAAGAATATAAAAAAAAAATAAAAATTGCAGCATCTGGAACTGCTCCACTTGGCCCCCCGGGGCTGCTCAGATATTCTTCTGCTATCAACATCCCCACCCAGATCTAATATTTCAGCAGAGAAAAAATGAAGTTGGGAAAACTTGCTAGTATTCAACTACAAACTCTGCAATAAGAAAAGCAGTCTTTTCTTGTTATCTAAGCTGTTATTCCTTTAAATTAGATGACTAATTGCATGACTATTGCTTTAAATTAAATGACTAGGAGCAAGAGCACTTTTAACTACAACAAAAAAAACCTCTTGAAAATACTTCACACTCAGGTAACTCAAATTCCCACCTTTAAAACCTGGTTATCACACAACTCCATCGTAAGTTACAAGTAGCTTTATAAAACCACTGATTAATAACGTTTATCTTCCATATTAAGCAACAATCAAAGCAGCAATTCGGCCGCAGAGGACTATTTTACTTGGAACAATTCATGCTCTGGGGGCAGAATAATTTCTTGTTTCCTATACTAAAATGGCTGTACGTTATATGTATATAAAAAGTTTATATATATTTGTATGTATTATGTGTGTGCTCATATGTATATATAATAATATATATATATGCTCAGTATCTTCTACCCATGGTGCTCATTTTACATGAACAACTGACATGCTAATGTTAACGAGATACTGGCACTCATAACCCAAGGAGGACATCCTTCCTTCACCTATGTGGGGCATATATGAAGGAGCCTGGGCACACGCAGCAGCATCGCCAGGCAGGGCAGCGGTACCTGCAGAAGCTGCCCAAGAAGCCGGGTTGATGCTGGTTCAGACTGAACTCAGTGCTGCCACTGGAACGGCTGCAGCGCTTCAGCTTTTTCTTTAAAACCAGCTCAGCGTGCTTCTGGGAGCTGCAAAACAGTGCTAATAAATACCACTTAAAGATACCTGCCATACCTCTCCAACACTGCTGCCAGCACCCGTTACCCGGCATGACGGTTTCTTGGAGAAACCCGTTTGCTATGAAGATATCCAGATAGATAAAAACTTTGGTCTGAGTTCACACTTTCAGCAAGAGCTTTTTGCAAACTTCCAGCTGCATCTGGGCTGGCTCCACCGTAAAAAGTGGGGTCTCCATCAGGCAGACATTTCTATTACCCTACAGCTCACGCTTACACAGCTTTGGGTTTTCAGATGGAGTGGCTGGCAGAAAATTCGGACAAAACTGCAAGGAAAAAAATATTGATTTTCCCATATTGGAGAGAAGCATACAAAATCCAAAAGCTCGTTAAACCACATTTTTAAGCAAATTCTAAGAAATCTAGCAATTCATATTACGTACCCCTGACATTTGTAAAATTCTAGAATAACAAACTGTAAAAAACCCATCTGTAACACGCAAAGGAGCATGGCTGAGAAAGTACTTGCAATGTCTTAGGGGATTATTTAAGAGTTTTAACAAAGTATTTAAGAGTCTCTTGTCTATTTGCTTCACAAAGACTACTTTTACTTAATAACGTGCAGAATGAAAAGGTATTTGGAAGTCTCTCACTTTGAATTCAGTGGCAGGAATTGGCATTATAGAACCGCACTTCTATCGCCAGTCATTTAATTTGAAATCCTTGCGTTTGGGAAGTATTTACTGCCACAGCACACAAGGCATAAGTGCACATTTCCAAATATAACCCCCCATCTGATCTACAATTCATTTTTTATAAACTCTTTAAGAGCTGTAGTAATGCCATTCAACAACCTTATTTTCAAATTGAATCAAAGTCTGTACTATCATCTAGAAATAGTTCCATGATCTGCATTGTCTTGCTCTCGAGAGACCGCTGAGTGAGTTCATGTGAGCTGAAATATAATGTCATGAACTTAGCAGAAAAATTATTTATTTTCCATGCTCTTTCTCCACACAGAAGCCAGGCTGGATGATTTCCTTCCTTGTGTAAACAGCTATAGACAAGTCATGTGAGATTCCCTAGCCAGAAGTCAGGTCAACGAAGTCTTTTTTGTCTTTCCATGGCCACCCTCTTGATGAGTCCATCCACAAAGACAACAATGTCTTTACCAACATGGAGTGGCAAAGCTAAAAAGTTCTGCTTTCTCTTTCTGAACCTCACCCCCAAAAAGTGCCAATAGGTAACAAAGCAAAGACTAAGGGAATCTGATTTTTGCTGAAGCCCTTTTAACATAATTTTTCTACGATGAAAACAAAGAAGCCATTGGCAAACAGCTCTTGAGCAGCAGTTGGAGATGGTCAGGAATTCACAGGCATGAGAAGAAAAAATATTTGTAGGTTTTGAATGAATTATTGTTCCTTAACAAGAAACAATCTGGCAATTAATGGTGTTAAACAGTGGCAACCGGTCACTAATATTTGCCAAGTCAAGGTGGTCTAAATGCCACCACCATGGTGGCAGCGCTTGCCACCCAGCCTGGCGCTTGGGTCCCCGAGGAGGGGATGGGCATCCACACGCCTGGCAAACCCAAGATGCCACCACAGCCACAGAGTGGAAGGCCTGATGTTGAAGGTGGCAGCTCATGCCACGCGGCACTCGTTGAACACCAACTTCTCAAGATGCTTCAGAGATGCTCCCTGTACCCACGCAGGAGACGCTCCTTCAGACTCGTGCATTAGAAAATTAATGTTTTTATAACTACATCTCAGTAATAAATGATTATCTGCTCAACTATTAAATAATACCATCAAATAGGTCTCACTCTTGGAAACGACAAAGCGCAAACAGGAATGTCAGCACCAGAAGTAATGCCCAGAGCAGGTAACAACCACACACCGACCACGAGGAGTGGTGGAAAATACACGCACAACGATGTTCAAACAGCTCATTTCTACAGTTCATCCTTATTCAGCAGTTTCAGTCCACATTTAATCACACTGAAGCATATGCTTAAGTGCTTGTCTTAAACAATATAGTATTTCCTTGGGTGGTTGCTGTGCTTTTTTATTAACACAAATAAGTATCTTGTATTAGGAGTCCAGTTAACAGTATCACTGCGTGTTGTACAGGCAAAAGCTTTGCAGCTTCACTCCACAGCTGGTTTCCTCCTGAAAACACCTCCGCTCTATACAGTGCTTCAATTTCTTTACAACTACAAGGAATTAATGGCATTAAAAAAAAAAGAAGAAAAGAAAAAGAAAACCGAGTGCTTGCAGCAAGTATTTTCGGTTAGCATTTAGCTGCTGCTGGCTCCTGATGCTCACAGAGTGACAAGTGTAACTGTAAAATCGTAAGAGAACAAACAGATAGCAAGCTATCAAAAAACCCAAACACTACTGTCCTGCACATGACAGGTTTTCTTTTCTGCGTGATTCCTGGATACAAGCACAGAGAAAGAGAAAAAACATCAATTGCAAAGATACCCGAGAGAATCAGAACTTCATTTCATAGAAAAGTACTGGGAGAGGAAAAAGAAGAAAAATGCCTCTTGACTGTTCAGGATTTCTTTACAATAATTAGGATTTTTTCTTGTGACATATTTAAAATTAAAAAAAATAATAAAATAAAATAAAAAAGAACTGTCATATAAGCTTGGCTGATGGTACTACAGAAAAGAGTCGTATCTTTTGAATAGAAAAGTTACTGGCACACATTCATCTACTGAAAGGAACTTGGGTCTAAGACCAACAGACATCACCAGAAGTTACAGCCATTCACCTAGAGCTGGAGGACTTTTAAAAAAAAATAAACTTTTCTTCTGTTCAGTGACCAACTATTGCCCCACAATCTAAAATATGAACTCCGCTTTCATGGAGAGATTTTACACCAATAACAAAAAGTGAGGGTCCCATCACAGTACAGCTCAGAGCAAGTGCCGCAATGACCAGACCCCAAACCCCCCATCTCTCTCAACACAGGAGGATGAGTTTGTCCACACTTGCACAGTTTTAGAATATAAAAAAATATCAAACATGAAATATATCTCCTTGATGTGAATATTAACACAATCATTACTTAGCCAGTTTGTTGGAAGACTTTTTGACAAGTCAAATTTGGGCAGACCACATAGCTTTTAAACAAAAAGAATTTACTGTATACTAAAGGGAGAGATTAATCAATTCCAAACCTCACTAGCCAACTTCTGCTTCGCCTGGGCCAAAACCAAGGAGGTATTAACATGGTATAACAAATCCAACTAAAACATCAGTGTTTTTATTAACTTCCAAATGAATTAACAAAAAAGAATGAAATGGCTTATTTTTTACTTTGGCAGGAAAGTTCAGGATTTTTTTAACTTAAGTCAACTACATTTAAAAAAAGTCTCCAAAGGAACTAAGCTACACTGTGCCTCCGTGAGTCCCTCTTCATTGAAGACTTACAGCCCAGGTAGGCAAAATGAAAATTAGTGAGCACATCTGCTTTGCATTAAAAGTCTCATTTAATGACAGTCAAAGCAGCTCTACACCTAGACTGGAGATGGGGTATGACAGTGAGAAGTGGCCGCTCTACATCTACATCAGCTCCTGTATTAACCGGTGACCTGTGAAACAGACACACTGGTTATGGATCTACTGCAGTTGATGTTCAACCCGTATTCATTAATTACAGTTACCACAGTCTGTATTTAATTACCTTTTATGAGCAGGAGGCTCAATTAGATGAGTAAGGCTGCCGTACAACAATGCTCCATTTATGCATAATTCTATTATTATAAATCAGAAAATTAAAAAACAGAAATAGTGCTTATGATTCTTGATTAACGTAACAAATAACAGCCATCCTTTTTCAACCTCCACCCCCATGTAGCTCATTACCAACACCCTCACAGCCAGGCCCCCAATCCTGCATGGGTCAATACTAATAGAGCAGTACACCAGTGTCCATCCCACTGACCCGAAAGGCATCTCCACCCAGATGTGAGAGCAAATTCAATGACAGCTCATGTGAACACTACGAGATCATGTGGACAAAAGCAACCAATTTATCCTCTGCTGAAATGCTGCCACCACGACCCAAACCTACAGAAGAAGGGGCTCGCTCTTCTCTGTGCTGCAACCCAGCAAGATGCAGAAATCTCAGGTTCAATCTCCTCTTCAGACATAAAGCTAATAGGCAAAGAGATGTAAAATACGGGGAAGTGACAGGGAAATCCCTTTTTTCCTTCAACTGCATCAAGCTTAAATGCTTTTTAAAAATGTACTTTACCTTATTTAATGTTTTTAAGGACTGCCTGAAGTCAGATTTCATTTTTTTTTGATCAAAAGTTTGCCAGTTGTTTGGCTTGTTTTGCAGCGTGTCTGCCCTGGCGCCACTGCCATACACACTCTTACTACTCGAAGTTTAAGAAAATAAAGTTCTTTTTTTTTTTTTTTCTCCTTCAAAGTAGAAAAACAAAGAACTTAACATTTACCATATGATGGTATCAAATGCAGGGAGGAAAAACCCCTATGCATTGATTCCCTTTCTGGGAAATTAGGCAAGGAGCACAGGATGTTTTAGCACAGAAAAAAACAAGGCTTTTCCCAAAAGGCAGTAACTGGGACGGACCCAGGGTCAGGGTTACAAAACCCCAGCAAACGGTGATTGATTTTCCTCCCAGTCAGGGAGGGCTGAGTGCTCTGGCAGCCCCCCGCACGCCTCCGTCCCCATCGGGTCCTTCTCACCTTCCCCAGCTAAAGCCTCAGGGAACAGCAAAAGGGTTTGGGGTTAGCGATGAATGGTGCTACTGTTTGGTTTTTAATTGGTGGGGAAAGCCTTAGTGCCATTTTTTTTTGCTTTCAGTTATAAGTAACTAAAAAAAAATTTTAAATCTCGTGACTTGACATTCTTTAAGACAGTTCTGGTTAAAAGTATGACAGTGAAACCAGTGCTATGATACAGAACATATCTGCTCATTCAAGCACTGGGCTCAACGGGCACTTTTCAATTCTGAACTGGACTAGCAGATTATTCCTGAAAACAAAATATTATCTGTAAAGGTTTTCATCATTCTATTTTGAATTTTAAAACCCCCTCTATTTTCCCCCCTCATTGTAAAGAAAGACATCCACATCTGAAAGAAGTTATTTTCCACCCACATAGAGATTCCACCTATAATAAAAGGTCACTTATTACCCCACTTTGTGAACACAAAAGAAACCTCGGGCTGAATGGGGTCTCCACCGAGGGAAACAGATGGGCCAAGCGTATAACACAGCACTGCTGTATTGACTGGTGATGGAACCGAAATCGCATCGCCATGGCAACTCCTGTACTGCCTCCTCCCTCAAGACAACAAGAAATAGCTCAGGAGAGGTATTTTAGGAAATATATAAAAAGAGCAAGATTGTGTTTCTTGCTTTCCAATTATTTAAAATGTACCCACAAAAGGTGCTTTCAGGAAACGGGTGGATGGCATTTGCTTTCTCAAAGTGAAAAATAATCTTTGCCCGTGCCGTAAAGACTCGCGATGAACGCTGGGTATCGATCATCCTTCTGAAAGGTTAACTGCAAACTTTATGGCGCTTCCACTAAAAATCCTAACGCTGATTTTCGGATGTATTTGCTTTGGGTTTTTATTTTCCTAATTAGAGAGACGTCTGAAGCAAGGCCTAATGCAAACCAGTCTCTTTCTTCCCAGTGAGTGAGCTGAACTTATCCGAAGCTTCCACCTACCTGCAGCGCTCACGTCATTTTTTTGTGTCACTACAGCATTTAATCAGTACAAACACTACAGATTCTTCCTGCTTTGCAAAAATCCCTTACAAACATAACAGGAATAAGACTGTACCAAAAACAAGACCAAATTCCCTGGCACCAGGGAGGGAATGGAAAGCGGATGGGTGCTGGCAAACTCCAGCTTCTTTTAAGCAGGATATAGCCAAAGCTTTTAAAGAATAATAAACACTTCATTCTCAAAATACAGTTCTCTGAAGTGCTTGCTTCCTTCCAATTGAAATTAATTGGGTTTTAATTTTCACTAGAAGATTCTGTCTCTACTTTCAGACTTGTTTACAGCAATATACCTGATACAGACATTAAAACTGCAAGAGATATTGTTTACAGAAGGACAGATCTCTGAATGCAGACTGTTTATTAAACAGTCCTAGCGAAATTCTTGCAGAAAGCTTAAGAAACTAATAAACATATTTCATTTTTATAGCATTACCTCAAAACACCAGGAACATAACCCAAAGCAGTTCCAGCTGTTTTATGTATACTTGAATAATTTTGGAAACTTTCATTTCTGACGCACCCCTGAAGGGCCCCACTTAGATTGTAAATGTTTTTGTTTTGGTTGGCAGAAGCCCCTGAACAATCTCTGATTTAATATCAGCTTTAAAGCAATAATAAAAATAATAATCTCCCTCACATGCCAAACCACCCATGCTGCTGCAGATCCCAAGGGAGGGACCGGCTGTGGGAATCCGACTCATCAGTTCCCATCGTGTTTTCTTAACTCTCTGCAAATCTGAAGATGCCATAATGGAGCTTTCCTCACCTTGACCCCTGAGCAGCTGGATTCAGTCACTTTTCATAATGAAGCGGTCCCAGCACTGGCACAGTAGGCCGTGTTCAGCTGCTGCAATTCAGGGTAAGGACAGCCAAACTACATCTGATTTCTGAAGATTAAAGATTTTCAGGGAATGGTCACAAAGCTTTCCCAAGTTAGGTACAGCTGGCAAGAGAAATACAACATACTGTTCTGCTGCTTTTTTTTTTCTTGTCATATTCTGAAATTCAGTGGGGTTCTTCCCCACATCTAGAAAGTGTCACTATTTAAAATGTCTGTTTTGTGTTGGCTTTGGCTCGCTTCTTAAGGCATCAAGCACTCTCCTTCAAAAGAAGTCAGAAAAGGGTACAAGTCTCCCTGCAGCCCTCCTGTCCCGCTTGCCACTGCACAGCTCACCCTCCCTCCTCTTTTCTGTTTTCATTTTACAACACACACTTCATGTTAAAGCATTTCCACTCCTTTTAGTCCAGAATCCACTGGAGGATGCTCCTATCACTGAGAGCTCCTGTCCAGGGAGCTGAAGATGATAGGACCTTTGGTTTCTGCTGCCCAGAAACATCTGGCTCTATCCCCAAACTCTTGCACACTGATCCCATTGCTCTCTCAGTTATGTTAGTCATCCTCTGCACAGCCCTCAGCACTGAAAAACTGAGGGTTTCGTCCTGGGGTTAAAAATTAACACCTTATTTCTAGCTTGAATTTGTGTAACTTATTATACTGTGGACTTGAATTTTTTTTCTCTTGGTGTATCAAGTATCTCTCCTCTGTTTCAGATGACATGTTTCCCAAGCCTTTAAATGATTCTTGTGCACCTTCTCCACAATTTTTCTCACCTGGTGGAAGGACCCACCTGCCTCAGCCCTGTTCAGTCCCAGTGGAGAAGCAATTCCCCCTGTCTGAACCAGGAATGAGAGCTCATTTTGGCCACAGCTCCGCAAAGAAAGCTCTGGAAGCTCACGCTCATCTTTCAAGCCATCCGAATTTGGAGTTGCTGCTTATTGAAATCATCCACTAGCGTAAGTATGACATATAGCTTTTAGTCTGTGCATTAGACTTCATCCTTCCACATATTAAATCATATATTAAATTAACCTCATTAAACCAGGTGATCCAGAGCCATCTGTGCCTATGACTTCCACAGTAATTTCCATCTCTGTCTTAACTACAAACATCACCAGTGATGTCTTCAGTGTTTTTCCGTATCACGGATAAAAATGCCAACAAGGATTAAGACAAAAAAATATTCTCTACGGGACGCTGGTATAAACCGCTCATTTTAAATCCACTTAATCTTTGCAGTGTTCATTTCGTATCATTCTAGGTTTCCAATTAAAATGTTGCATGGTATCAACTCCAGTGTCACTGAGAAACCTAGATTGTTAAATTCACACTATTATCCCCATTAAAAATAATCCTATAAAAAGACTGCAGATTTGTAATTTATATACTGTAACTCTGTGTGGACTACTATTAATTTTATTTCTACAGTTTCAACCCTCATTATTTTTTTTAACGTGTGGCAAGCAAACTAGTAGTAGAGTCAAAAAACAAATAAAAATTGTAATCAGCAGAAAGTAGCCTACACAACAGAAAAAAAAGTTAAACAAAACCCTTTGAAGGTAAACCTGAGTGTTAAACTGGCCACCACTGAAACAGGCATTTGAGTTGCAGCTTTAACACCATTTAAAGAACATCTATCTCAACCAGTTATCCCAAATAGGAGTTAGACTCCTCATCTTCAAAAATTATCTTTTGGCCTCTTTAATCCCCAGATCCCATCTCATTAATTAAAAAAAGAAAATTTGGGGGTTTTGAGGAAGAGAAAGACACAGTAATAGTCACAGAGTTGTTGTGACAAAGATATTGGTACACTGGGAAACTTGTTTTGCCATTACATTGTACTGTGTAAACAGAAAACATAATTAATAAGGACAGGCATGTTAATTTTGGTTCCTTTCAAAACCTGAGGCAAGGGGAGGAGAAGGGGGAATGACAATATTCGGCAATAGGAAGAAAAACAGTTGCAAATGAGGCAATTTTCAACCCCCTGAACTAGCTTTAGTAACAACTGAGAGTAAAAATAAACTTACAAACACTTTAGTGTCCTTTAGAGTGCTCAATTTAAACGGCATATTTCATCTAAGTCATGAATCATATGCAACATTGTAACAATGCTCTTTTTGCCCTCAATATGAATTAAGAATATTAAATATGTATGTGAAATAGTAGCCCATGCTGGAATGTCTCCAGAATAATTATTTTTCTTTTATTTTCCTTTTTTTTTTCCCCCTCTTCTTTTTTTTTTCTTTACTTCAAGCCGCAAAGATATTCAAAACTGGGTCAAGCTTACAACACCCAACAAAAGTAAAAGGATCTGCAATTTCCTGGATTAATTTAAGTATTTTCCTTTAAAATTTACCATAAAAAGATTTTCAATTTCCTTCATGAAAAGGACAAATACAGATATGGATTTCTCTACCTCTGTGGAAACAAGCCCACAAAAAAATAAGGTAACTACAAAAACACAGCTTCCTTCCTATCCCTGGTAGATATTACTGCTCTGAAATTACATCTACTATCAAGTCAAGTCACTCAAACTGTCTGTCCTCTAGAGACTAACCCACTGTGCAAAACACACAGAATTTCTAAGAAATTCAAAGAAACCAGATAACCAATCTTTAGGAATAAATGCGTATAAAAATAAACATGACTATTTTGCTGCTCAAATTACTAAAAGGGACACACAGAACAACCTTAAATTGTCAGAAACTGCCTCTTCGTTTGCATTCTATCACTTTCTAAATTCTAACAGATGCCAAAGTCAACTTCCTTTTTTTTTTTTTTTTAAATAGTAAAATCGACTTGGAAAATTAAGGGAAGGAGGCATTACCTTCTGCTCTGCTCTATGTCCCACATGTCCCTGATGTGCCAAGAGACCCTGCCCATTTCCCCATCCAAGAGGCAGACCATCTGACTGTTCTACAGCTGGTGTGCTACATCTTCTGCCAGCAAAATCAAGGAACAAATCAGCTCAAGTTCTACCAAATCCGCACTAGCTGCTCTTTCCACCATCCTCATTCAGACACTAGGCAGACAACACAGTGCTTCCCAATCTCATGGAGATGGACTTCCACTCTTCTTGAAAGACTCGTTTTTTACCTTTTTGTGCAGTTTTCAGCTTCATCCTTGCCAAAACCTGACCTGTTTGCCATGAGGTATGGCTGGCAGATTCGCTACGTTACAGCATGTAGTTGAAAAGGGAGCTACCTAACTAGAAAAGAATTTAACAAGACGAACTCAACAACTGCAAATTTAATTTTCAAATTCTATCTCTCTGTAATCCAATGTTAGGACAAGAGGCAAAAGGAGTAAGCTAGGACACAAGAGGTTTAGAGTAAACATAAGGAGAAACTTCTTCACAGTGAGGGTGACAGACACTGGAACGGGCTGCCCAGGGGGGTTGTGGAGTCTCCTTCTCTGGAGGCGTTCAAGACCCGCCTGGACACGTTCCT
>WTSP01018749.1:37075-73785 GCA_025331215.1 Actenoides lindsayi | reverse complement strand
AAGAAAGAAAGAAAGAAAGAAAGAAAGAAAGAAAGAAAGAAAGAAAGAAAGAAAGAAAGAAAGAAAGAAAGAAAAGTAAAACAGAGAAAGTCAGTGCATGCCACTGTTTTCTTCCTTCCTGAAATTTTAGAAATGCTTCAGAAGAAACTAGTGTACATGGTTAGGGATCCTTTTTTCCATCTTGCAAGGCAAGACTTTGCTCTCCATAATATTCATGATAACACAGATAAATTTGACAGACTGTAACATAATCATTCGTGAGTAGCACAAAGAACCTCTCCGGGGGAACTGAAGGTGGTAAGTAATGACTGGGTGTGGGTCTATAAGCAGTTATGGAGGAATCCTGATGCTTTGAAACTCATTAGACTTTGGTTTTAACTGGAGCAAGGACTTCAATCTTAAGTTTTGAAATATTTCACACAGATGCCTCATATTTCCTGTGAGAACACTGATGAATTTTGATGAATTAATGTCTCCATCATCACAACATTTCAGCTTCATTGTCTTGCAGAAACAGACTTTAGTTTGCACAACACTGCAGCTTCCCACTATCATTATTCAGATATAGGTGTGTCTGAGAACATTTCTTATGGTTATGCTTAATGTACAGTGCCTGTCTTTATAATTCTTTCATGTGAGTTCAGTTCAAGAGTTGGAGTAACTGGAAGGTAGATGTGAAAAGACAGGTGAATACACCATACTCATACTGCAGCTGAGTTAATGAACTGTATCCCCTTGTCCACCTGATTGAATTCTAGGGGTGCTATTATTTTATCCTTAAATTTTCCTGTAGGTGCTGATGGGGCATAGGTGTAAATAAGAACTGGTCATTACATCACAAAAAGTAAAAGTTAAAGGTTTTTACAAAGTCAATGTCTTTTCAGATTGAATCGGTTATTATCAAAAAGAAAAAAACTCCAATGAAGTAACCTGTAAAAAATGAAATAAAATAAGCAGAATTTTTCTCTGTTAACCTTGTATTCTGGAGGTTATTATTCCACAGATTCTAGAAATTAACCAATTCCTCTGACCAAATCCTCCTTTGTCCATTATTTAATTAACTTCCTTTCCTATATTCTGCTTTTTTCTGCGTCTCACTCAGATGCTTCTGTTTTAAAATGATGACCCAGTTCAGTATTCTCTGGTATGTCCCATAGCTTTGTGGCATTTTTGCACTTGCCATTTCCTTCTAAATGGCAATTTTATGTAGCAGCTGATAGAGGTTACAAGTGCCTTGCATATATGGGGAACAACATTCAAGGTTGGTATTGTTTCCTTATACTCATTCCTGTTAAACGTCAGATCACTACTTTCAACATTAATTTTAACTTCCACTAGATCATTCTGACTTTCTTATCAGAATAATATCTTGCTATGCATGAAATACAGTTTTAGAAGTGTGAATCTGGTTTCTTCATCTACATAGTATGAATTTACTAATCTCCCAGGCAAACTGTACAGAAAGCTACAGAAATCCTGTATCTCCAGTGTGTAAGATCTGAAGTTAGAATGTAAAAATCACTCTGAACTTGGAATATCCCCAAAGGTAGCCAGATCAGTTGCTGGAAACAAAGGAGAAACTGTGTGAGGAAGGGAGGCTATAAAAGGATAAAAAGGTATATCGAAGGAGATAAAAATGACAGTAATTCTGGGTGGCACAAAATGATTAACTACGGATTTACTAATAAACCCTAGTGACTGGACTTGCATTCATTTACTTCATTTAGGGAAGCCTGAGTCCAAGGTCACATTCTTCAGCTGTGGGTGAAGTCAGATGCAGTTGGAAGAGGAACAGAAAAGTGGGGAGAGGAAGTGAAAGATGTCAGAAGACAAGAGAGCTAGGAAATACACTTAGTTGTTCAGATACGTTTATCAAAGTCTAAGCCTCCTTCAGTATTGCTTGTTTACAGTTTGGCATGGAAGAAAACAGCCCTATTCTCAAAGTCAGCATTGTATAGCCTGCCCCTCTTACTGGTGTTTCTCATGACTGGAAAAATGCTAGTGATTTATTCCACTGTCTAAAATGAACTATAAGAAAAGGTTAACAAGACACTCATGTGAACAGTAATGAATAAAAATAAAAAATATAGGAAACAGAACTTTGCCTATCAGGATTTCTAGGGGCTTACAAAAGAAAATGAATTAAACTTGTTTTAGTTTGTCCACACTTGGGGAAAACATTTTAGCTAAAATATCACCCTTGATCTTGTTTTCTATTTCCAGTGTCCATAGTAATTTTTTTTTACTGTACCTCTTTTCAATGCCATTGATGTTGACAAAGACGTGAGCAATTTCTGAAGCTGTTAGAACAAGATAGTCTGTGAAAGCTTTAGCTCCTTTTTGAGTTCTTTACTTTTTTTATTCCACATTTTCTTTCTCTATTTTATTTTTTCCTTCTTTTGAAACTAATATGGTCCAGGTAGTTAAATATTTAGAAAGGCTAATTTTGAGATACATGCAACATGTAAACTCAATACAAGGGCAATAGTGGCAGTGTGCTTAGCCTTCATTGTGGCGTTAACTTGGCACCTGAGGCAACTTTCCTCTCTTGAGAAGTGTCAAAATGTATCATAAATTAGTATAAAATTTAAAATAAATTCATTAAAATTAGAAAGAGCTGACTCAATACTTTAAATGATTAATGTGGAGCACTAGTTATAGCTTGTTACCATATGTAGCACCCCGCTTATACATGATATTTAAACAAGAAGTAAAACAAGGAAAAAAGCTTTAATTTTCTTTTTCTTTTTTTTTCTTTTTTTTTTTTTTTCCTTAAATGCTGAGATGTAATCTGGTGCTTCGGATGGTTTCTTTCATTCCTGGCATTGAACATTGTAATGAAATGATGGACAGATTTGCCTTCTTCAGGTCATCTCATAACCCCCTTCTTTTTTCCACTCCCTCCTCCAAAATATATGATGCTGAAATATTAGCCCCCACTCAGTATACGTGTCAAAGAATGACAACAAAACATCTGCAAGACAAGAGTGCTTCCAGGAAGAGGATTATGGATGCTGAGTATCTCATATTGTTGAACCTAGTAACAAAATATTGCTCTTGCTGAGCAACATTTATTAGCATACTTACTCCTGTGATTTTCTGCTTTTTTGGTAGTTTGTGATGCAAAGGATACAACCTCTTGTTGAAATAGAGTCACTATTTCTCCTCTCATAATTTCTATTTTCTCTCCACTCTCTTTGTTGTTCAGAGAATAGCCCATAGTCTGTGGACATGTCTTTAATACAAGTTAAAATAATTCTCAAAGGTCATTTAAGTCAGCAAAATAATCTGGACTAAAATGGATCCAGGTCTGAAGCAGCACACAATAAAACTATTTGTATCCTTTTCCTTTTGCCTCCCTGGTTAGCCAGCAGGGCCGAGGACCCTTGCTCCTGTTTTTTATTTGCAGTTGCTAAAAAAAAGCCCATCACCTGCTATGTGTTCTGGATCTAATGGACTGGTCTGAAAGACCTAGGAATTAAAAAAAAAAAGGAAATGTGTTTTCAGAAATAAGTGCATGATGCTATGTCCATACAGCACAGTTCAGAAAAAGAAGCAGTAAGATTTTAATAACAGACATTTTACAGAATTTGAGAGCTTGGTGTGTTATGAAATACATGCAAGCATTTGGTGCTGCATGGTTTATAATGCCCTGAAGCAAGTTGTAAGCCTTATCAGCATCTGGAAAGATCAGAACTTTCCGTTTGGGTTTTGATTAATCAAATATATTATGAAATCTTTGCTATCCCTGATTTTTGAGAGTCTATTTTTGATATTAATATGTCTCTACAGATTAGATACAGATCAGTTGTTTCATGAAAATAATTCTCTTATCTTTTTTCTCTTGTACAAAAAATTATGTTTTTTAAAATAAAAACCATCAGATAAATATTTAAACACAGATTTCCTTCATGTGGGTGTCTCTTCCATGCTATTTCACTTATAAGTCTTTGTACAAATGAAACACTTTGAAATGTAGGACGTTTAAGAGTCTCTAACTTTTGAAACAATCACTAGAGGCCTGCAGACTGCTTCCTAGGAGGAGACAGTCGGTTATATTTCATTCAGCATCTTTATGGCTGTGTGTTAGAAACCTGAGTGTTAAACCACGAATCTCATCCTATTAACCCAGTCATATAACCTTGAGCTATCCAGACTTGCAGATGACAATACACAGTACCTCTAACATGTATATCAGCCAGGATGTGAGCTTTTTATCAGGTACAATTAACGTTTGAAAGTACCTACATTAAACAGACAAGTATGCATAGTTTGACTCAAAAGCATCTACAGTAAATTTGCAGTGTTAGAATAATAACATCAGTCACTTCTACCACTATATTAAGGGTCTGTCGGTAATTACATTATAATCCTCTTTCATCCCTTTGGATAGGGCTAACAAACTTCCTCTTTTAATTTCACTAAACTGCAGAAAATTGCTGTTTTAATGTTATAAAGGTGCATATCAAAAAGGACTATCAAAATAAGTGGTCTAAAGTATTTCTCTACTCTCTCTCACTGTTCATGATAGCTCAATAATTTATTTATTTATTTTAAAAAAGGATTTACTCACAAAAGACTTCTTAGATAAAAATAGGCATTCAAGATTTAATATTTTAACTTGAAGAAGGACACAGCTTTACTCTTCATAAAGTAGATTTACTACACAGGTGAAATATTTCTCAAGCAAAATGGCAAAGCTCTTTGCCACACAGGCTAGTGGTCCAATCCTGTCAGACACTGAGCAGTCTGAGATCCAGCTGAAGCTGTCTGGAAGGGACCAAGCACCTTTCAGGATCAAATCCATAACAGGTAAGCACACCAGCTACTTTGATACCAGCAACCTTACATGTTTTGTTTTATGGTGTCAATGATCTATGAACTACGACAGATTTACTGCACACAAGTGACAGTAGTAGTTTAAGAAGGAGTAAGAAAGTTGTGTCCGCCTTCGACTCTCCTTGCTCACAATGTATACCTTAGGCCCTGGGTTTATCAATGTACAGCAAGTTCCGGGTTTTTCTGTGGAGATCTCTTTTAAAAGTTTCCCAGTGTGCAATATAGCTTTGTAAAATTTCTTCCTTGGCAAGTAATAATTTTGCTGAGTAAACAATCAGTAGTGTAGGGAGCATAACAATAGTAGTGACATGGTTATAAAATCACTGTTACACTCCCCGCTATGTAAATATTTACAAAAGGTACACTTAGGACATCGACATAGCCTGAGATTTCTGCATCAGTTGTGTGTAGTCCCACATCTGTGCATGCACAGGGATCAGCAAGCCAGGATGCCCCTGATTCTTGGTCCACAAGCCTGGCATATGGCCCAGAAAGCACTAGGCACACTACTCTCTTCTTTTCTTGTGCTGTGTTCTTCTTCTTCATGTTCTGCATCTTAAAAGTTGTTTTTAAAAATTCTACAAAGCAGCCATTTTCATTGCCTTTCTATGAGCAGAGAGATTCCTAAGCAAGTGGAAATTATTTTCTACTTAGATGCAGTCATGTTAGGGTCCTTGTGCTCCCTAGGGGACATGGGAACCACTCAAGAGGGCTTTCACATCTGGAACTATGTGATCACTTCTACACAGAGCTTGAATTCAGCAACATTTCTCTGTTGGGACTGCCTGCCCCTCTGGGCTCACTCCTATCAAGTGCCAAGAGCAACAGTGGGGCTTTGTCAGGGGAGCTGCTCAACACAAAACACATCTGGCCTCCTGCATGCCCCATTCCTGAGTGTCGCTGGTTGTCGCCTCCCCTACCCCCCCTTACCACTATCCTGCCTTTTCTCTCTCATACGTATAAATATTGCAGACACATACACATGCACATAGAGATATGCAGTGCCATGTAAATAAGTGGGCAGCCTGGAGGTAAATGACTGCTCTTAGAGAATTTTTTAAGGTATCATTAATGAATTCTAGTGTACATACTGTGAACCCATGTTTATGCAGGCAACAAATGTACAAATGCATATGCCTTTTCTGTACTCTGAAAGAAAAGCAGATAATTTTGTAACGGAGTTGACATTCAGATAAACAGCTGCAATTTAAAAATACATAAGATGATGAATAGGGTTTCAGAAATGAACCATAGTTTATCTTGTTAATTCTTACTGTGTCTGAGTAGTGATGAAAGGACAGTTCCAGAACTCAAGGATGTGATGAATAAGAAAGAGCAAAATGACAACCAAAGGCCCTGGTGACCAGAAAACAAGCTACAGTTTGTCCCCCAGAGAGAGACAGTGATGGGTTGAACTTGCCATTAGAGGGAAGATTAAGTGTCCTTGGTTCCTCAGTTAGTTAATTATACACTCAAATCTTCCCAGTATATCACATAAGCCAGGCGTTTTGCTTTTGAATATCTGTATACTGACTACTTGGATTGCTTATTGGTTATTTCTCTTGACAACTCAAACCTGAACATTAAATCCCATTGGCAACAACTATCTGTCAAGAGCAAAAAAAATAAGATTTGTGTATTTAGTTTTCATTATAGAAGTGCTTGTAGTTGAAAAAATATGTACCTGTCAAGTTTTCGACATCTCACTGGGGATGCAAGCAATGCTATTGTGATTTCAAAACCTGGCTGACAAATTCACGTTCCAGTAGTAAAGACAAATCAAGGGTTCCCCACCCCCCCTTTTTTTTTTCCTTTTTTTTTCCCCTCTTTTTTGTTTTTTTTTTTTCACCGCTTTGACAGTCATACATAACAATTTGAGACCTAAGTGGCACTTTGATGCACTATTCCATTATTAAGTGGTATAGTCACTATAGAATAGATGACGGGCCTGTACTCAAGGCATTGTGAATTAAACAGCTTTCAACAATGGGGGAAATTGAATGGCCTAAAGAATTCTGAAACATAAAAAAATAATGATTAAAAATGTGTTTCAGAATGAGCAAGGCATATAATTTAAAATAATGTCAGGTGCTGAAATTCAAACTAAAGAAAACAAAGTATATTTTAGAAGAATCTTTAAAATCCAGAGGAAACATTAAATAATTAGCAAACATCACTAAACCCACAATTACAGATTTTTAATACGACTTTTTGATGAATCTTAGAAAATTAGCATAACATTAAAAATCCTACCTAAAATTTAAGATATGAATGCATAAAACCTTTTTCATGTGACAGTACTTTGACAATATATTAATTGACTAGAATTTCCTTGTGCCTAAAGGTAGAGATTTCAACTAAAGTAACATTGACTTAAAGTACTTAAATTAATTCTTTTGTCAATAGCTATACAGCTAATCAATACACCTGGAATTAAACAACAGGTTTTGGCCAGAAGGCATGTTAATCCTCCATCTCTTTTTGTTACAATTCATTAATCATTCAGCCACTCCCAATAAAAGATTTTCCTGTTTGAATCAGAAAGTTTGATACACCAAACAGCCCACACTGGCAAGTAGAATAGAGAAAACCTAAGAAAGATTTCCAAAATGACTTTTTTACTGTGAAAAAAATAATTCAAAAGCTATGTTGATAACAATTCATGCTATATTTTTAGTTAATAAAATGTAAGTAGATATTTTTTCCTATTAAGATAAAAAACAAAAATGTAATACTTGTTATACCCCAGAGCATAATTGGTCATATATTATCTTTTGTTTTTAAGATTATTAAAGTCTAAGAAATTACTTTTCAAACATTGATCCAATGAGATTACTGGGAAAAAAAGACACCAAGCAATGAAAATTCCATTAATCCACAAAGTTCTAAAATATTTGCTACAATACTTATCTCTCTACAGTTCTGATGACTATATCAAAATGATCTCTGTCTCTGAATAGGATGTGGATTACAATTTCAATGCTTAGTACTCAAAATCTTTTTTTTTTTTCCTTTTTTTCTTATACTGCACTAGAGAGACAAAATTGAATTATTCTTTTACGCTTTTCAACTGGTAATCCTACAAAACATGTAAAACTACATTAGGAATGCAGTATACTTTATAAGATGGCATAGGGTATGCCTCATATTTATGATAAAAAAAAAACCCAACCAAAAACATACTCTCAGATATGGGTATGAGATGTTAAAAGATAATGTTGATTTGAGCAAGTTACTAAAAAAGACTTCATCAATATCCTACTTTTTCATTCTGAGTCACTAAGGGAGCAAAAAAGAAATGTAATTATGAGAAATAAAATAAGGATTTTCTTAGTTACAATTCCTGGCCCTTCACTGATTGCAGTAAATTATAAATTATGCAGTCAATGTAGGCCAACAAAAGAAGACATCTTCAAATCTCAGTCAAAGGTAATTACTTAAGTCGGCTGAATGTTCCCTTTTCATAGAGTGTGATCTCTCTTTGACAGCTCACACTGACAGATGACCTTCTCAGCGACGTTCTTATCCTTCGGATCATGAGCAGTGTGCCTCTCTCCCTGAATATCTCTATATATTTGTGACACTAAGCTTTCAAATACAGCTATTGACAAATCAGAACATCAGTCTAAGTGCTGGTCTTCCTATCACTCACAATAAAGTAGCTATCACTTGTGGTGTTGTAGAGCAAGCACATCTCTGAAAAATGAGTTCTCACCAAGTGCTAATTTGACACAGCTCGCTTGCCTTCCCATAATTGCTCTGTCATTGTCAGTTGGCAGTTCGGGCTCATTCCTGGAAGCTGTGCCGTACAATTGGATACAATTACTCCCATTTACCACCACTATTATGCCACTGATGTTGCCCAGTCCGCATATTGACATGCCTCATTAAACCTGGATGCAGGCCATTAATGAACATTGTTAGCATTTCTCTTAAACTTTTTTGCCTCTAATAAACAGTCAGTGTTCCATGAAGGAGCACTGCCATCCTTGTGATATGATATTTATTATCTTATGGGGGAAGGGGACTCTGCAAATGGAAACTATCCAGATGCTGTGAGAGAGATATATGGTTAGATCAGCAGAGAATAGCCCTGATCAGGAGGACCTTTTCCGTCAGGGGCATCCTACCATTAACCAAGTGACCTCTCCTATCCAAGAGAAGACAGGAAGGATAAACACGATAACCTCAGGGCGGCCCAGTTGCTGCAGGTTTCTCAAGGCTGCCCCGGCTCCCGTGGCTCCCCTCGGCCTCCTCCTACCCCCAGGTGGTGCTGCGGGACGCGACAAAGAGCATTTTGCCCTGGGTCTTCAATCCATTATGTCCAGCCACTCCAACGTGCATTTTTATTCAGAGATAATTATGTGTTGATCAGAGAAGTCAGCGGCTGTCACCCATATGGCAGGCACACCTGCAGTGTGACATAGGTGGTAACGATGGCATGCTCTTGAGCTGTCATGACAGGGACAGGGACTTTATTATGTATATGTCACCATTTCTCTTAGGGAAATTATCCTTTTCTGCACAATGACAATAATGAACCTTACAACACTTTCATAAACCCTGTTTCCAGGCCCTTTCCTTGACCTTCATTAAAACTTTGCCTAGCAAATTCAGTGCTTCATGAACAAAATGCAAACTTTCCAAGCAAATACAAGTGAGGTTTTGGAGTTTCCTTTTAACCACTTTACACCATGTGGCCACTTGGACAGTCAGTGACCCTGCAGAGTACATCCTGCTCCTTCAGCAGGGCAATGGCCACCTATAGAAAGACTAGAGCAAGGACTAATTAGATTTTAAGTTTTAGAAATCTGACTGAGTCTTAGACAGTTTTGCACTGAAAAATAGGTTCATAAGAGAAAGTTTGTCTTTTGAGTGCTAAAGGAAACTCTTCTGTCCAGTATAGAATAGAATAGAATAGAATAGAATAGAATAGAATAGAATAGAATAGAATAGAATAGAATAGAATAGAATAATAGATTTCATTTGGAAGGGACCTACAACGATCATCTAGTCCAACTGCCTGACCACTTCGGGGCTGTCTGAAAGTTAAAGCATGTTAATAAGCGCATTGTCCAATTGTCTCTTAAACTCTGACAGGCTTGGGGCATTGATACTCTCTCAAGGAAGCCTGTTCCAGCATAATATATACAGAATTATATTATTCTATCATTTCTTTCCCTCACTTTTTGGCTTCCTTTTCTTTATTCTTTACACATTTCCTTCTGCTATTTGGTTCATGGCACAACAGAAAGTCTCTGTGGAACTGAAACCGAAGAAGAACAGACAAAAAGGCATTTTGTATCCAGAGAGAAGGAAGAATAAAAAACAGGGAGTAAGCTTATGCTATTTCTCTCAGGCATTCACAAAAGCCCTATCTGAGTATCAAAAGGAGAAACTAAAAAACTCTCGTAATAATGTTTATTATTTAGGGGGTTTGTTTTGTTTGTTTGTTTGTTTGTTTTGAATGCAGACCATTCTAATTACAGTGCTCTCAGTTAAAAATTAAAGATGGACACATTAGAAAAATGTAAAGCAAATTGATGTTGTCAGTGTCCTTTTTACAGCTAGCTGTTCTTTTTTTAAAGCCTCAAAAGTTTGAATATGCAGTTTTAGTCGGCATTCTTCACCTTTGGGTTATCTTTCATACAGATATTCGTGAATGAGGGCATGTGTGTAATATCCTTGCTTGCTGTGATTGTGCTTAACATATTTCTC
The DNA here is from genome assembly GCA_025331215.1 of Actenoides lindsayi. Lineage (NCBI taxonomy): Eukaryota > Metazoa > Chordata > Aves > Coraciiformes > Alcedinidae > Actenoides > Actenoides lindsayi. Next base: position 63,228 of record WTSP01018749.1, on the reverse strand, counting down.
TCATTTTGATATATACAAATCTACTTTCTGCAACATTATTCCAATAGCAAGAGTACTTCAGAGCAGAAGTCATTTTCTTGCATGTGAACGCTGTCTGTCTGGAGAGAATTGAGGGACCAGGGAATTTAGCTTTAAATTTACATTTTAACTTTAAATGGCTTGAGCAAAAGTTGCTAGCGGAAAAAAAAATAAAAAAGTAAAATTTGGGACAGTTGCAAACTTATGAACTTTCTTAGTCTCTTTTAAATGTAAATATTACAATGTTGAAAGTGCTTGTGGGACATGCACATGAATTCTGGAATAACATGCCTTTTGGTTCAGCTGTGGTCTAAATAACCCTGTATTATGCCAAAGTATATTAAAAATACCTGAAAACTTTAACTGAATAAGCCCATTTTTTAAATTTAGTAGCTTATTATTTTGTTCATATTGATTTGAATAATTTTCTCCGTGATTAGCTCAAATTCTTTGAAAAAGGCTAGGAGATGAATTTGAAGTTCTCAGCAATATTTCTAAGGAGTTATAGTTTGTTTAATCAGTTAACCACTACAATTGCAAATAGTAATACTATGATGCTACTTTTAAAAACGGAAACATACAATACCTTATTAGCCACTAAAGCCCCTAAGCTTCCTGTTGGTATCACGGTCAATATTTTAAGAGGCTGAAGAAGTATTACACTCTCAGTGGAGACAAGCAAATAAGTGGAGTATCACAGGAAACTGAAAGTTCATTAAAATGTAGGTCATCCAAAAATAATTAGCAGAGATGAAAGTGCTCAGGAAACAAAAGTAACTGCTTTGAAAAATGAAAAAGGACTTTTTAAACAAAAGTGGTAAAGTTTTTGTTTACATCCAGAAATATCATCACCAACAGCCCAGTGCTGTGTACAAGTGGACTACCCTGTGTTATACTCCCCAGCATATGTGCATCACTACCAAATGAATATATACAAGTTTTCCTGTCTTCATTTCAAACCTTAATTGAACCCCATTTAATTAATTAGAAATAATCAGTTTGAAGAATAGAATAATATAGTTACTGAAAGTATTATATGCACATCAGGTTAAGGTAGTACAGATAGATTCTTGAGTATCTTAGATATGGATGCGATATTAAATATAGGCAGCAAAGCAGTAATATAACACAACTTTTTTCCAAGCTTTTTTTGAGACAGGAGTAGAATATTTGCTATTCAGAAGGTAAAGGCTTTTGTGTTGTGATGGTATAATTCTGCCTTTCCTGAATCTGATCACTATTTTTCAGGCTTTACGAGGGGAAAAATACCACAACTATCTATGATAAGTTTGAAAGTTAACAAAATATAAATTAAATAGTGTGTTTTTATTCTCTTCCTATCTGAATAGGAATGTATGACATGCCAAGAAGCATATGGGTCACAGGGTCTCGTCCTGCATGTAGCAGACCGTGACACAATAAATAATCCTAGAGTACTTCTACTTTCACTTTTCTTGTGAGCCACACAACATTCATCTATCTCCTAAACACATACGAACTGGTGAGTGCAAAAAACCCATTCAAACACCTCAAACCTTCAGAGTGTCAAAAAAAAAAAAAAAAAATAGGTAAGGAATTTGTTATGAAGTCCATAGTAAATCCATGTGAGAAACTGCTGGATATACAGTTTGATATGCATTCTGTTCTATGTCAGAGTACTTTCATCTGAATAGCTGATGAAGTTGTATATTCATCTACTTCCATGTATTCATTCATTATGTTACAGAGGATGCTGGTGACTAGCCTGAGAAAAACAAAGGTAAACAAGCCAATGATTCATTGCCAAGGTGTGTTTTTGTTTTTATTTTATTCTTTTAGTTTTAAAAAATCCAAACTGCTTTCTCACATGAGTAAAATTTATTTATTTATTTTTTTAATAAATGAAAGTAAGAATTACGGGCTATGGTGCTGTTGTAGTTGTGAAGGTTTTCATGCAGTCACTTTACTTAAAGTTTCCTCTGGCAACAGTGGCTGCTCTAAACAGTCTAACTTTACAGAGTAAGGTTAGGTTAAGAATGCCAATGGGAATTTTAGCCTCCTCTATAGTACCGATCAATCTTACAGGCAGTAAATAAATAATTAAATAAAAAGAAAACTGCTACAGCTATGTCTCATGGTGCAAGGGAGAGCAGGCTAGCACACGTCATTGTACTATTGAGATATTTCCAACACAAATCAACACCAGAATAAAAAATAAATCAGGAAATACATGTACCTTCATCCAGATCACCTCTTCTGTTTGTTCTGCTCAAGCAGTCTCTTGTTTCTTTTTGAGATAAAGTCTATTCAGGGACAGCACTTTCAGTCTCCCAAATAGTGTGTTGCACACTTTGTTAGGAACTTCTAAATCAGACAAGAGGAAGATTTGGGAGGAAACACACTGTCCAGTTATGACAGGAAAAGGAAAAAGAACTGCTCTCAGAAGTGTTCTTGAGCAACAAATGCAGCGACATCTGGGCTCCTTTACTTCAAAAGCAGATGTAGTGTGACAGTGGCTGCTGAAATCTATTAGCAGCATTTCAGTTCCTAATGCAACAGATGCTATAAGGGGAATGAGAGGGTAGACTATCAACAGGGGCTCTGGTAATTAATGAAATTGCAACAGAGCAAGCTTATTCTTAGGGTGAACAAATCACAGAGTTCTGTGAACCTGTGTAATTACAGCTTTACATATCCTGGATTTGCTGCTTCTACTTCTCCAGATCCAGCAGAAATGTATTCTTAAAAGAAGAAGAAAGTTACAAAAGCAAGCTCTACAAGCATGTTCTCACTTCCTTTGGCAAACTAAAGATGTCATAAGCATAATTCATGTTTTAGTTTGTTTCAAGGAGGTTGAATGTTATGGTGATGACCCCAGAATAATGTCCAGGATAAGAAAGGATAGGATGGGATGGGATGGGATAGGATAGGATAGGATAGGATAGGATAGGATAGGATAGGATAGGATAGGATAGGATAGGATAGGATAGGAGGTTTATATACAAGGATTCAGCAGAAACCAGTGGGAGCAGTTCTGAGGAGACTGGATTGGAATGAAGGTGACAGGTGAGGGACAGCCTGGATAAATGAAAGATTTTCAGCTGTGCAAAGAGCTTCTGCATGGAAAAATGGTCTGTATTTGCACTGTAAGGGGAAAGTGTCAGATAATGAATGGATGATCAGGTAAGGGTATTTATAAAGAAATGAGATGGGCTGAGGGCATCCAGTAATGCAGAGTAAAGATTTCGCATTCAGATGGCCTGGACTGGCAGCTCTTCGGAGAGGATGGCTCAGAAGAGGTAGCTATTGTTTGCTGGAAAGAATGAATATGGGAGGAAATGAAAATGGCTGTGAGGAAGAAGATGTAGACTGAGTTATAACAACTTGTAAGTAGGAGCATAGGCAATTTGTGAGAGGAAGATGGGGAAGAGAAAGTAGCAGGGAAAGATAAAACAATAAAGGAGGAACAAAATAAAAAAAGCTTTGATCCACCTTCTTTGTTACTTTAAAGTGGATTCTCTTTCTCCATTATGCAAGGGAGAAACTGACAGAAGAAGGCCATTTTCTTCTTTCTTCTTCATCATCCCACTCTAGAATATATCCCTGTGTCCCCAGATATTTTGGTATGATGCATACTATAGTATGAGCATACTATAATAACTGAAATAGATATGTTGACAAGTATTGTCCCAGACTTTGGCTTTGAAATCAAGGTAACTTTCAGAAGAATGATGGCATATTAGGGAATGTTTGCAACCCTACCACTGACGTGGGGCACCACCTGCCATGCTTCACACATAGGACTGACTTCAGAGAGAGTGTCAGAGTACAATGTGGCAATACAAAAAGAAATAATATGCAGAAAATAATAGTATCAATCAAGAAAATAAAACTCGAAATATGCATTTACATAGTTCTCTATGAGTAGATGCAAACAGTATCTGTCAATCTTTACCCACCTTTTAATACTTCAGGTGGCAAACAGCCCATAAAATGTGTGGGTGAGTGCTACCTTATGGAGAGAAAATTTTTCTCAGAGAAATTAATGCTTTTTGTTCTGGCTTTCATATGTATGTCATGAGATTGATTTCATGATCAAAATTAGCGATCCATGACACATTTAGAAACCCAAGACTATTACTTGTATTAAATAAATAATATTTGTATATCAGGACATTAGTGTGCATGTATTGTACATTTGTATATAGTAGATGTGGGGGGTTTTTTGGCATGTGGAGTGATTTTGGTAAATTTCTTCTAAAACAACATATACAACCCCTGTATAAGTAACCAGAGACCACCATGAGGATCAACAGGCCTATGTGCACACAAATCCACAGCATCCTTCTGAAAGGATGGGTACCTGTGATTATTCTGTCAAAGAATAATTTCTTCTTTTTCAGAAGATGTGGTGGAAGTATAAAGAACATTATACCAAATAAGTCTTTAATGTAAAATCTGGAATGGTTACATTTTCAGTTGCAGCCTTTTGGTATTTTTCTTGTGCAATTTCCTTATAGTCTTGGCACAAATTTTAGTTGTGCAGTAGTTATTGTTTTAATTTATGCCACTGATGGTAAGACTTGAGGGCCTTGACTTTTCAAAAGCCAGAGCTTTTTGGAACAGAAATGCAACCTAACACATCAGGTAGGGGTTTTTTTTAAGCATGAAAAAGCTAACAAACTGCTTATTTTTTTCCCTTTTTATTTTTTCCCCTTTCTTAAGAAAGAAAAACTTGTAGACAAGACATATTGGAAGAGGTACATGAGGGAAGCATTCTGTTCAAATTTGGTAAACTTCTCAACTGTTTCAATAGTTTTAAAAAATGGGCATGTGTTTATAGTTTGACACTAAAATAAGTCTTTTATTAATCCGAATCTTTAATATGATATGAGAAAAAATGTACTGTAACAGCCTTATGAAGGAATTAATTTACAAATTCAAATATTTTCATCAATGAACATCACCACCAGTAAATTAAAGCCCTAATTTAAAAGCTTTTACCCACAAATGTAGATCATCCTAATGTTATGCTTTTGGGGAGCCACAGGAATATGAGATATAGACATAATGAATCAGATCCTTGGCCAGGACTAACTGGCAGAGCAGTATTTGTTTAGACTGGCTGATTAGTCAGATCAGAAACTGAAAACCAAAGGAGCTGATCAAGTTTCCAAGTGTGATTCTGTGCAGTACTGCTTCATTGGAAGCATGTCTTCATCATGAAATGGACATGTAGTGATGTCTGAGGTAAAAGGGACTTCAGATGAAGGTTCATAGGAGGTAGTGCAATGTTGTTCTGGTTTCCAGCTTCATGCCAGATGTAGGCTGGCAGTATTTATATGACTATAATCATCCTCCTTCCAAGCACTAAGCTGGCTCACATCCAGCCAACACCAAAGACCTCAGCCCCATACTTTCTCATTCTTGCCTCTTTTCTTGCCCCTCTCTGGCAAGAGATTTGGAAGGTCTGTACACCCCAGGAGGTTGGTGGTTCCTCTGCGCATGAAGCTCATTGCAGTTCAGTGTCTCAGAGGCAAAGGTATCTGGACTCCGTAGTAATCTTTCTGTTCTCCTCCCTGTGCTGCAGACTCATCTTTAGTGACTAGGTAGTCATTGCTCTGCAATTTCCTTCTACGATATAAAAAAAAATTCCTCAAATATTTTAGTTTTAGTGGAATTGCAGTCTGATCTCCATGATGCTTTACTACATTGAATGATTTTACCAGGTATTTTTCACATATACAATTATACATGTACATACTTGAATGTAGAGTTAGAAGTCTGACTCATTAATGTATTTTATGAGTTGTTTCATTTATGATTTAGCTTATTCATGCTTTTATTTTCAAACAGAATTTAGAAACTTCATTTAAAAGGCTGTAATTTTATTGCGATGGCAGATTTTTCTGCAACAAATGTTTGTAACCACCAGCAATACCTATTTAAAGTACCCAACATAAAGAAATGGACTTACGCACTTGTGTTCCCAAGCAAAATATATTTTACAGAAGTTAGCGGTAACACTGTATTATTTATTACATGTGTGCTGTCATACTTGAGGACACAGTATCCCTCTGGATATATTACAAATTAAATGAACTCCACTGAAGAAAAAATAAAACAGCAAATGGAGAGACTTGGAGCCTGAAGCCATGAGATGTTCATCAGCAGTCTGAGTCAACAGTTTCCTTGTTAACTTTCAGAAGCATGGTGTCCTCCTAGATGTACATACCCTGCTGATCTTAAACAGAGTGCCTATTCATGACCAAAATAACTGCACAGGGCAGTGGAGTTTCTGTTGTATTTTGATTTCAAGACAGGAATGCTGCTATCTGATAATAAATACAACAGAAGTTCTTTGTTTCTGCAGAGACTGCAAATTATGAAGGGCTCTGTTCCTGAGCTGCTCAGTGTTATTGTTTAGAAATCCAAAAAGTACATTGACTAGTCTTTAATGGCTTCTGTATTTACATTTCTCTGCAGAGATTCATTTAGTTGGCAATGTTGAAGACATTTGTGCCTGATGTTGCATAATTTTTTTTTCCCTGTGACATACCACCGTGCACGTTTCTGTGGAACAAGGGCTCATTGTCTGAGCCATTTGATTGAAACAGTTTACAACATCGGCCCAAATGGGCTTCACCATGCTCACAGACAGTACAAGATAGTAGTTCAGGCTAACAGCCAAAAACGCTTTTCAGTTACCAAACAACTCAGTCTTTTCTCACTGGGCTCAATCACGTATTACAGAAAGGTAAGTGAACAAAACTAAGGCCTAGAGATAAACCAGTTATTCCTGCAACTGACCCAATGACTCTAATGAAGAAATAGCCTCCAACCTTTGCATGGCTGGCAGACAACATGGATAATACTCTCCTTCTAACTTCAATTAGTAATTAGACTACCAACGCAGTGTCATCTACAATCTGTTTAGATGGCAATTTAAGAAACCTCCCAATTTTCCCAACCTCCTGCTGCCCCACCAGAAAGCTGTAGGACTCCTGTCGTACTTGTTCCATACATGGTATCTCCACACAGATGTTCCTGATACACTATAACACCCACCCAGAATCCCTCTACAGCTGAGTTAACCACCCGAGCATCCATTCATGGTCAGAGGAAAGAAACAGGTATTTTTATGGTAGAATCCATTGTCCAATTACATATGCCTAATTTAGAATAGCAAAACAGTACTGTGAGAGAAACTTATTTTCAGTGATTCCATTGAAAGCACTTTAGTTCACTTGTTCTGGTGATGGCAACATCTGGACAGATGAGTCCCACACCCTGTTTATAGTACTCTCCTGAAAGATGTTACCATTACGGAGAATATCTACACCATAGCCAAAGCTCTTCTTTCTGTAAGTCTTGGTTTCTGTTAGGTCATGCCCCCTTTCAGGTTGCAAAAATGGTGATGATAATACTGATCTCAAGCCTAAACTCTGTGCTATTATAATCAAAGCACTTTCAAAATTTTAATTTAATAACTATCACAGCACTTCTCTGACACGGAATACTACATATGAATAATTATTTCCATTTTGCTGCTAATCACTACTGAATGCAGGGGGATACAGCGCATTCCATTAACTTTTGAAAATGTGATACTTGCCAAAGTGTCTGGGGGTTTTTTTGTGCATTGATTTGTATCAGGAAAAGAAAGAATTCCTTCTTGTCTAGCCCACCAAGTGCTACTACTATATTTTCATAACAATAACCTTACTGTAAATGAGGGTTTCGTACCTGCATTTGTAAGCAGGCAATGACCAGTGCTCTGATTTGGCAAACCAGATAACTGAGAAGTCACACAGGTCTCAGAATTTAGAGCAGCTCCTAAATTAGACTGAAATGGAAACCACCTCATACAGCTTTTCAAAAACATCTGCCAATTATATGTGTTTGACTAAGCTGTCTTTAAGTACTGTTTCAGACGTAGATCTACATTCCCCTTGTGGGGCAGAAATTTCAGCACCTCATTGCTATCTTCTGAACAGCTGCAAACCACAGAACAAATGCACATTGTTTCCTTCTCTAGAGAGCCATCTGCCTGATGAATAATAGCTCATATCTGCTACTTCTCTGAGTCTGGTGGCCAAAATCTATGCCATAGGTTGGAAGATCTTATCTTCATACCCTAATGAAAAGAGAGGCAGAATAAATAAATGTACTCACAATTACACCATATCTATATTTGTATACATAAAGAGCTAGAACAAGACTTTCCTGGTAGCTCTGGTTCTCTGGTATCTCACTGATTATAAATGTTTGATTTAAATGACATTTTTACCTTGCTTTGGTAATAATGTAAGTGTGGATGTGAGAGTCCCACTCAAGAATTTTTTTTTGCCTGTAGAAGTTAACTCATGAAGTTCTGTCACTGCTGCCCTGAAAGTCTCTCACCTATGTCTCTATTTCTTGCAAACATTTGTTCAACATTTTATTAATTCCTAAACTGTTCATATTAAGGTTTGTGTTTCTGTCAGTCTCATACATAGCACTTAGCATATCTAAATTGTGAAAAAAGCAGAACTTCTCCAATATAAACAATGTATCGTGCATTTATTTTCATGTATTAAAGTACATGGCAATGAGCTCAGTTTTCCAAAATAATATGAGCATTAACAACAGATAATGTGCTTTCATAAAATGCTTTAATTCTCTCTCATTCTTTCTTTTTAGTTTGGATTTTTCAGGCCAACACTTACTGTGACACTAAAAGTATGTAGCTCTGTGTCTCAGAATGGGAGGTGTATTATTTTAATAATACTCATAAGCAGTTCATGCAATTACTGTAGACCAAAGAGCTTTTGCATAAAGAATTCACTCTGTGCAACAGTTAGAAAAATAAAGATTGTTGATGGAGTTTTGGGACATTCCCATAGTATAGATACAGAATACTAATAGTACTAATGGTGTTGCCAAGCTGAAAGAAAGTCACCTTTTTTCTCCCTAAATTGTTTTCATTAAAAAATGCACTGAATATGTCTTTCACAAATACTCTGCTGCCCCAAAAAGGTTTCAGGTTTCTAGGTGCCAGGTACAGGGCACTTCATGACAGAGGTTTTTAAACTGGAGTCTTATAGAGAGTAATTAGTTAACATCTTTTTAATGATGAATTAATGAGCAGTAAAAGCATTGTAATTCCAATATGTAGAGAACTTTTTATTTAAAGGCAGAGATTCACTGAGAGTTGTTCTGCGACCTTTGTGGTGCCAGTAAAGGTTGGGTTCAGTGCAGGCAATGTCCAATCAGTCTTTCAAGGTTAACTACACATGCCAGGCTGGGAAATGAAACAATTATTAACAAATTTTATAGGTATATTCTGTCAAATTTAAAAGGCAATCAGAAGTCTAAATAAAAATTATGCCTGGGGAAAGCATAAAAAAAAAAAAGAAGGAAAACAATGAAGAAGGGCACTTTTTTTTGGTTTTCTTTTAGGTTTTTTTTTTCTTTAAGTCTTTATCCTGTAGTAGGCACTGGAAATATTGGTGGAACTAAAAAAGGCATGTGGGAGACAGCCCACACTGTTGGGAGGAAAACCCACAATGGAAAGGGTAGGAGTATTCAGGAAGGATGACATCAGTAATCATCTGGGCAACACTGGCACAGTGAGTGTGAGTGATTCATTATACTGTAATTAACTTTTAATTAACTTTACCCTGCTTTCCTTATTTTAGAAAATTAAATAAGCTTCATTTTATGGTATCCACTAAACCAATGAGCAGAAGCTACAGTACTGCTCTAATTAAACTAAGTGATACAGCAAAATTGTGTGTAAAGCATAATGAAGAAATACTTCTTTTCAACTGAAACCACTTCTTATGTTTTGTAACACAAATGAATATTTTTCCAAATATTTCCCATTAGCTGCAATACACTGAAGTCCCACAAAATATTTTTTCATATTTTTGCATTTTTCAGGATAAACAGCGAAGGTGTTTCCTACACAATGATTTCCTCAAATCACAAGGTCCATTCACTTTTCATTCTTCTCTCCTCCATGTAATTTGTAAACACTCAAAGAAATAACAACAATCAGAACAGGAAGTTGAAACAAGAAGATCCAAAGTAGTTGCTTAAAAAGTTTGGGTAGGGAATAAAAAAAATCCTATATGGCTACTAGCAAATTAATGAAAATTATATTTCTGCCTCGTTGTGACCTGATTCTCAGTCAATTAATTTCACCAAGTGGATCCTTTGAGATCTTTAAAACTGTGGTTTTCCACCTGGTGACAAAATAAGCTAGATTCTGAAGTTGAAAACTTGTCATATTAGAGTCAGTGGAATTTTGACATTGACTTCAATTCTAGGTGAGCAGGGATACAAGCTATTAAAACACACTGAAACATGATCTTTCGCCACTTAAAAAAACTCTCCTTAATTATAAATCAATTTTGTTTCCATGAATGAATTGAGTTTGGAAAATGTCACTGAATGACTGTATATAGGATGAAACTCCCAAAGAGAAGAAGTTGAGATGAGCCTCTAATCTCCATCAGGGAGATTAACACTCAGCTTTGGCCTTCCCAAAAGAGTTCCCCATCTCTAAATTTGTGAATAATTTTGAAAACTTTTTTTTCTGCCTCAAAATCTCTAATAAATGGAAATAAGAACAAGTTCTTAGGAACAAGAGAATGCTTGTTAACAAGTCAGCTTTACTATCTGCATTTCTATAGACTATCATCTGAATCTACCTTGCTGTAAGTTAAGATCTATCCACCTATGCTATGTCCGTGAAAGTGAAAAAAATGCTATATTTTTTTTTTTTAATTGATGATGGCAGTAAGCTCTTTCCTTTTCTTATCGATTTTCCTACTCCACTAGTGTGCAGGACTCCTTTTTGCTCCCGTTACCTATGACAAGTCAGCAAAGTGACATGCCTGGATTCCTTCTTTGCTCTTCCCATCTGCCTGCTACACTGGTCCCCTCTGCAGGCATAATTTAAATGAAATTATATAGCCATTACATATGCTTGTTTCATATGCCTGGGCAAAGTAGGTAATCTGATACCAAATCCAACTAAGACAGGGGTAGAAGGAGTACAAGGGAAGAAGAGAATATTAAAAAAGGCAAAGTAGCAAAATCAGAGCAATTCAGAGGAAGAAAATGGCATCTGAAACAGGCAATGGCAACAGAAGGAAAACACACTTATTTTTGTGGGGTATGAGCTGACTCACAAGAGAACATGTTGTTTAAATAGCAGGTAGAACACAAGATACAGGAGAGAGAATGAGAAATTCTTGCTGATGGCAAAGTCTTTGGTTTTCTGTTCATTTGCAAGGAAAAAAGATGGCAATAATATGTGAAAAAAAAAGGCTCAAGTCATTGGTGACCTGCTGCTTATTTTTTCAACATCCTCACTTGCTATCAGCTAATTGAGGAAGGGAAAATCACACAATTCAAGAAGCAAAATAAAGTTCAGTCTGACATCTATATTATTACTGTTCAGTTTTGACATTTGCAATAAGATGAAAAAGCAAATGCTCTTTAGTAACATGCTTTTTATTTACACATTTAAAACATTAATGAAAACTGTTATGCCTTTCTACATGATTACCTATATATTCCTTCTTCTCCCGAGGGATGTCAGGCTTGAATTTCTATATATCAGCTCTGCACTTCTTTCTGTATTACTCTGATGTATAGATTAACCTGTCAGACCTAACCCAAAGGCCTTGACCTCTACTCTCCTTTAGGTACTTCTTCAGCATTTTCTTCTGCAATAGCATCTACACAAAATCCATGGTGGAGAGGTTATGTTGCAGTTAGGGAGAGCTAATTTTAATTAATTAATCAATTAATTAATGCTTTGGAACATTCAAGTTCTATAATGGCTCCCTAAGTAACCTCATTATCTTATTTCCATTACTCTCCTCTTGTCTATTCCCTTCTTTCTTTTTATGTCAGATTTGCTTGCTGGATCTTGTTTTAAATTAGATTCTTCAGGGCAGGGATGCTGTCAGACCTGGTTTGTACAGTAGCAGGCATGTTTGGGCCTCATCCTGACTGGAGCTTTTGGACACAACTGTAATTAATTATCATTTACAGCTGAGCCATAGTGATGTTAAATGCCTTGTTCAAGGTGTCAAAGCAAGTCAGCAGCACAGTTGCAAATGAAACCCAGATGGCATCTTTCTTTGCTTTAACCTCAAGATCACTGCTTGTTCTGCAGGACTGTTACGCTGAAATAAATGTTCAAAGATATTACAAAATTTTCCCAAGAAGAAGGATGGTATTTCTGATTTCCCCGGGCTTCTCAGAGGAAAAGGCCTCACATACCTTTTATGCTAAAATACACATCTTCTTTTTTAATCTGTAATTTCAGAAGCCTCTGGTTGCCATAGAATGACTTCTTGGCTATTCTTAGAAAAAAATCTTTTTTTCATTCTATCCAAACATATTTCAGTATGGAGTGGAGATGCAAAAGATTTAGAAGATTGAGGAGAATTGAATATAAGGATTGAGCCCTGAAGAAGGGACTAGCATTTGCTGGGTTAGATATGTTGTACTGTAGGGATATTACAGGTAAAAGCAGTTGCTCGTTGTAATATTTGAGACCGTAACCACTCATGCAGGACATGACTAATTCAGGAATTGTTTCTTATCTGTAGAGTGGGTGTCAAGTAGAAGGGGCCAATCTCTTTTCAGTGATACCCTGTGATAGGATGAGAGGTAATGGTCACAAGCTTGAACACAGGAAATTCCACCTCAACATGAGGAAAGACTTCTTTACTGTGAGGGTGACAGGGCCTGGAACAGGCTGCCCAGAGAAGTTGTGGAGTCTCCTTCTCTGGAGACTTTCAGAACTTGCCTGGGCATGTTTCTGTGTGGTCTGCCTTAGGTGATCCTTCTCTGGCAGGGGAATTGGACTCGATGATCTCTGGAGGTCCCTTCCAACCTCTGCCATTCTATGGTCCTATGAATTTACCCTGCCTATTTCATGGCAATGAATATATTCTTAGTTCCAAACATAATGAATTTCTGCTGTAAAAGTCATGTCTGTCCAATACTTAGCCTTACAGAACAGACTGCACAGCTTGACATGGATTTTTAAATTCAGTGCAAGAAACCACCAGCTCTCATTGTCTTCCTAGTATTACCTCTTTCCTGGGTCTTCTTTCACAGGACCAATTCATATGTGAAATTCTTTTGGTTTTTTTCTGTTTCATTAGATAGTATTTTTACTTACAGAACCTCAAGCACACGCCAACTTTACATCAGTTTTTGATGCCCCTCTTTTCTTTTACAGTTCATGACCTTTTCAAAATATTCAGCTAAACATCTTCAGCCTTATTTTCAGGTCATTTTTCCTTTTCCTGCCTATTTCTTTAAGTTGAGAATACCTACATCTCTTCTTTATAATCTTTCTTTGAAGGTATTTATAGACTGATATCACGTCTTGCTTTAATCTTCCCCATTCTCAACTATATAAATATAGACTCCTCCTTTCTTCGCTTAACATCTTTTTGTCCAGTGTAATGCTCTTGCTGCCATTGTTTGCAACATTTGTTTGCATTTCACATGTTCATTTGTTTACTTTTTGCATGAAAATTTATCTGAAACTTCCTCTTGCAGTGGATTGACCCTGTCTGGATGCCAGATGCCCACCAAAACCACTTTCTCTCTTGTGTTCCTCAGCTGGATGGAAAGAGAAAATGTAACAAAAGGCTCATGAGTTGAGATAAGACAGGGAGAGATAATGGACAAAACATGTTCAACTCTGGAAAATTATTTTAATTTATTACCAATCAAATCAGTGTAGGATAATGAGAAATAAAACCAAATATTAAACACCTTCCTTCCACCCCTCCCTTCTTCCTGGGCTCAACTTCACTCAATTTCTCTGCTACATCCCCCACTAGCAGCACAGGAGGATAAGGAACGGGCTTGTGGTCAGTTCATCACACATTGTTCTCTGCCACTCCTCCCTCTTTAGGGAGAGGACTCCTCACACTTTTCCATTGCTCCAGTGCCTCCAATGGGAGACAGTCCTCCACAAACTTCTCAAACATGAATCCTTCCCACAGGCTTCAGTTCCTAAGAAATGTCTCCAGTGTGGGTCCCTTCCACAGAGTTCAGTCCTTCAGGAACAGACTGCTCTGGTGTGGGACCCCACAGGGTCACAAGTCCTGCCAACAAAGCTGCTCCATTGTAGGATCATCTCCACAGGTCTACATGTCCTGTCAGGAGCCTGCTCCAGTGCAAGCTTCCCACAGGGTCACAGCCTCTTCTGAGCATCCACTTGGTTTGGTGTGGGGTCCTCCACAGACTGCAGGTGGATATGTGCTTCACTGTTAATCTCCATGGGCTGCAGAGAGATAGCCTGCCTCACCAAGGTCTTCACCACAGGCTGTGGGGTAATCTCTGATCCAGAACCTGGACCACCTCCTCCCCCTCCTTCTTCACTGACCTTGGTGTCTGCAGAATTGTTTCTCTCCATATTCTCATTCCTCTCTCCACTGCTGTTGTTGTTGAAAAGTTTTTTTCCCCTTTCTTAAATATGATATCCCAGAGGCACCACCACCATTACTGATGGACTCAGACAGCCAGTAGAAAGTCCGTCTTTGAACTGGCTGGCATTGGCTCTATTGGACATTGGAAAAGCTTTTGAGTGGTTTCTCACAGAAGCCACCCCCATAGCCCCTTCACTGCCAAAACCTTGCCACACAAAACCAATACACCTGTCAACATTTAAAAAAAATATTTTCAAATAGTTTCTAATTTCAGTACAGCTAATGCTCCATCTTTCATGCTAATATTTATCTGAAAGGCCACATATAGTGGAAAAACATAGGCAGTGTGTATATATATTACTCCTTCCAATCCGTAAGTGGTTTCCAGAAACTTACCAAGGGGCAAACCTGTCCATAGATTATGTCAATTTGATTCTAGTATTTTTCTACCTGGATTTCTGAGGAATGGATGTTATCCCATACTGTTCCACATGTCTGCATTCCTTTGTCTGCTTCTCTCCAGTAATTCTCTAATTTGTTGACCATTTCAGTTTCAGCCACATTTGAGAAAGGAGTAGAATCATGAGATGTATGTGATTTCTATGTGGTTGATGAAAACAAGTGAGTTGGTGTAAAAGATGGAGAGAGTTACAAGGACTATCTTCACAGAGAACAGAACCTTACAGTAAGAAAGCAAAGGTCTATTAGACACCAAAGAATCCATTCTGCATTAGTGGTTGCTCTCTCACACAGATTTGCTAGTATTCAATAAGGCAAAATCCATAAATGAAGTTTTTCCATTGCTAATTTTCTCAATGGCAGCTCTTCCCTGTGGATCCTCTGTGGTATAATAAGGCATGAGTTTGTGCTGTAATCTTAGTATAATTCAGTTAAGAATTATCAATCAACCACAGACACAAATCCATTTGCAACTAACCTATTTATTAATTCTTGTGATGCTTATGTATATTTGTCACCCTTGTTCTTTCTTAGATTTACTACTTTTCAGATAGATGTCATCTATGCTTTTTTTTTTAAGTCTTCTTTGATTGATGACTATATTCACTCTCTTCTCAAACGAAACTTTGCTTCAGACCTCTTGGCCCTACATTTTATGTTTTGAGCTGACATTTGGAACAGACTTCAACCGTTTGCTCCTGTTTGGTGTCATGTCTGTTCCAGCTCACCAGTTCACGCTCTACTCATTGCTCCACACTAATTAACACAAGAAGTTCTCAATAGAATTGAAGACTTATTTGCTTTGCAAAGAAGCTGGATGCTTACACTACTTTCAACCTGACTCTTGCTCAGCTTACACCTTTAGTTTCCACCTTTGGGTGTGTTAGATATAATGTAAACCCTGATTACAAGTAGATAAAGTCCCTCCTGCTTTGATGTGGAAAACACTTTTTTTTTTTTTTCCCCCTATGAAATTACAGTTACGAGTTAAACAGACAAATCTTCTGCATTGCATAGCAAATAAGATTGCTGAGTATTTTCATGTTTAGAGCTAGACTGGCCAATAAAAACAACTCAAGAGCTTAAGACAACACTTTCAGGAACTCAGACCTGGATTCAGAAAAGGACTCTGGCACTAACTGCCACTTACAGGTACCTAACTCCAAGCTGAACTTTTGTATTGCTTGCTAAGGGTTAGCACTTAGGGCTCAAGACGCTGAGTCTATCATCTGTACATTTCTTCACAGATGCAAGGACTGCCTGCTCAATATGCTTAAAAGAACTTACATCCTAGAAATCCATTTTCCATTTCTCTTTATTTTTATTTTTATTTTAATTAGAAGATCTTTCTACCCAGCACGCTGTCTGCAGTGATTTCAGCACCATTAAAGCTCTGGATCCTTAACTTGGAGCCCATTATTTCAGTATATGTCACAGAGTACTTAAAACACAAAAAGCTGCAATGGAAACATCAGTCTCCTGTGAGGTTTTAATCCTGAGTGCTAAACAGAAAGATGCCCAAGAGTGACAGCTACAACGGCATTTGGGTACTTTCCAGACATGAAAACATTACTCAATGAACCCCACAGGACCCCTCTACATATTCTTTCAGCATCCTATAGATTTGCCTACATTTAGAAGTGTTTTCCTGCACATGCTCCGATGGGGTACGTGGAGTTTTGTTGATCAAGATCTTCATACAGCTGGGTGGAACTCAAACATGGAGTTACGGAGCCTTACAAAGCCCAAGTACCCCTTTGGCCCACACTCCTTTTGTTGCTACACTTTGTGTCTTCACAGCTGATACTTTGAAGGCTTTAGGTTAAGCAGTACCTACCCCAGCTCCACAAAGGGACTGAAAAATAGACAAAAAGAATCAAACACAGATCTGTTCTTGAAGCATAACAAGTTATCATTACTTAAGTAAGCTATAGTAACTATTCACCTATGAGTTTAATTAGCTTAAATCACAAAGTAATTCAAAGTGTTTTAAACGTCAGTAAGAACTGTCAGTGTCAATTGTGACACTGTAGTTTCAGCTGCAACTACTCAGTCATGTTCTGTCATATGCTCCTTCCCTTGGGCATGGCATTGCGCACCTCTCACATACCTACACTTTATGAGGTGGTTTTCTAAGTCCACATTCAGTGCCTGAATTTAGAGTTAGAAACTAAAGATAATATCCACAAGCAAGGGACTACTGAGGAAGAGGAGGACCAACAATCAGCAAGGGACCAAACCTAAGCCAGCTGATAGGGAATATGGTTGTACCTAGAGTGCCACCACCCTCTCAGTTTAGGGACTGACTCCAGACCTTATGTGAGATTGGCAGTCATAGCCTAAAGTTCTCCTCCTACCTCAAAGCAGTTTTCCATTGGATAGCAAATTTATACAGAAATTTCTTGTGAGAGCAAGACTGAAGATGGCAGTGGAGACGTTAGACCTTTATGTAATCTTCCTTATGCCCATAACAACATCTAATGTTCCTCTGATCTCACCTCCCCTCCAGTGTCCATATTTTACATAGGAAACATCTATAGTCACTGTGTGTTTTGTTATCCTCAAACATTTCCAAGGGTTTCTCTCAACTGGGCCAACATGGAGCTTGGTGCACATTGATTTATTATTTATTACTAAATTTTGAATTTTAGATCAGTATTATGGACCAATATATCTAGTCCACCCAAGCTAGCCACAGTTCTGCACATGGATAATTTTGATATTTAAGGTATAAACATGAATTTTCTGACTAGCACCTATAAGTCTAATAATTTTCAGAAGTAACAAGTTTTAGTAGTTGTCACTTTGGCTATAAATGCTTATATTCTTCATAAATCGCACTTCAGGTGCTTACCTGGTTTGTTGTTTTTTTTGATATATGGGCTTCAGAGACCTGATACTTCTGTCATAATCGTCTTTTATTACAAAAAGCCAATAACTGGCTTTGGAATAGGTGCTCTACTGCCCCAACATAACTATATTCCTGTACCTAGCTGTCTCCTTGGGCATTTGACAGATACTAGGTTCCAAGCATAGTCAAAGTATATTTCCAGTATTATATCCAAAAGGACACTCTTCTCTATATTTAAAAAGAAATCCCACTGGGTTTCCTGGATTTCAAATTGAAATAGAGGTTCAAGCAAGTTGTTACCTAGCATCAATGCTTTGTCTGAACATGGGAACACAATCATTGCTTTGAAAATCCTCTTGGCAGAAATGTGTTTATAAGTACTTTGGTGCTGCAACAGTGGTGGCAAGGGAGAAGGATTTGTTGGCATGTCACCTTTAACTTTGAAAATATCTGTTACATCTGCATAATGGACAAGACCACTCTCTTTAATATCTTTAAAGATTTGCCTTTGGTGCTCAAACACAATTAGTGAAGCTCCTGTACTTTTCATGGCTGAGATAACAAAGTCATCATTAGAAATAAGACGGATTCCAGTAGTGACCACAGTGATGCTGCCTGGCACTCCTAGATAATGCTCTCCCCTGAGAAGCCTTACCCTAGTAATTACTTTCTTCTCGCTTTTGTCAACCTATTTGAAATCTATCACTTTTAATGAGTATTTATCTCCAAGTCAGTAAATCTGTATTAGGTAGCACTTCGTGTAATGTCTTATTTCAGTCCATTATCCATGGTACTCCATACTATCTATGCAGGCTTCGTTCCTACTATTTGCTCTATGTTGACTGAACCCTTTGTTTGTGCAGAGACCCTTGGATTCCAGTACCATCCTATATGGACCTAAGACTCCATATGCATGGATAAATGTGAGATCTGGGTCAGTAATTACAACATAGAAAGCTATTAGATTTTTTTAAATCATTGACTACTTTTAATAACCTTACTTTTAATTATTAATTGGAATCTCCCTAAATATTCACATATTGATTCCCTTGTATGCCTGAATATTATGTCTAAAATGTATGTAAAATTAATTGGCCAGAATTTTTCCAGTTCTTCTGTCCTGCCATATAGGGTTATTTTTAGTGTCTGAATCCCTAGCTTGATGAACATTATCTACAGAAGTTCAAAAAGTCCTTTGAATAGTTCCTTAAAATATTCACCATTTCTAGAAGACCAGATGCATCTTACTTAATTTTGTCTAATAGTAGTTAGGAAGCAGAGGTATTATTACAGGGCACATTAAGAGAGACCATTATCAAAGGTGGATAAGTCAAGGAACTGCAACTTGAAGGGTCAAGTAGTGACCCTACAATTAGGATCTGCATATTTTTACTAGCATTAACAAAGTTTATGACTGATGATTTTTACCCTTTCAAATTATCTAGCCTCAGTCAGGACAGGGGCCTTGTTGTGCGTGGTACAACACAGTCAAAGAAACATCCCTTCTCAACAGGGTCAAGCTCAAAACTTGGCATGTGGCTAATTAATTAATTTGGCAGAGATGCCAGGTGAGGAAGTTTTACAGTCAAGAAAAGGATATCACCATAGAAAAAAAGCCCTTACAGAACCAAGACTGCAGCTCTGGGACAATGACCAAACCTTTTGATTTGTTGACAAGCACTGTCTTAGCAGCTGCTGACAGAAGTGGAGCTCACTTCTGGTTTCAGTCAACAGGAGGCATGCTCCAGGAAGGTAGTCCTCTCTGGTGGTGACAGATGGAATCTGGGAAGGAATAACTCAAAAATCACTGTGAGACACATTTGTTCATCCCTGCAAGGGATGGCCAGTGAAAGATCATAACCCCCACAGATAAACAGCAGACAGCTCAATGACCTTCAGTGTGAGGAAAAGACAAATACAAGGGCCATGGTTTTTCATCTCTAATTGCTTACTGCATATTTGGGAAAAGTCCATATAAGGAAGATCATCTGTCTTCTCTGCTTTGCCATAGTTCACAGATGGATACAATCGTATTCACACAGCAGGTTGCAAGACCAATCCTGTAAATACATTTAGTAAGTTACAGGCAGACATAAACTAAAGCCATGTGTATTTGCTTTTAAGGCAATCAGCTTCAGTAGTGTTGTCAGCACCACCGAGATCCTGCCCCAGGTGTAGATGACCTTATTCTCTATAAACACATTCAATGAAATAATTCTGATGTTATCCATTTATGAGGATGTTAAGATGTAGGACTCCACCTAGGTCTTAGGTGGACACTGAAGAATTTTTGGAACCTGATTACACAGCAAGTGCTTCACTGGAAAATTGTGAAGCAATTTTTGTAGGATAAATTTTTGTACTATGTTATAAGTGAAGGCTAATTCATGAAGATACACATTCAACTACAAGCAGTAAGCAAGTGTAAAGATTTTTCACTGTGTCAGATGTCAAAATAAAGCCTCACTAGGACAGGCATTGGCTTCTGTATGACAGGAAACCATCTTGGAAAAATCAGAGCTGAGAACTAGCAATCTAAACTCAAATCCTCGAAAGCATTTAAGGCAATATGAAAGCTCATAGCCTTCGTATGAGTTACGCTTTGGTAGATATCAGTAGACAACATTGAGAAAGGTTCAGTTTCATGAAGCAATCAAGGGAACATTTCATTTCAGGAAGAACATAGACATCTACATTTATCAGAGTATTTCAAAAGATCCTTCCTACTGATATAGGTTTATTAGCATCTAAGAGTGCATGTGTTTTTTTTAAGCACATAATGTTATGCAGCTGCAAATGACCCAGAGGAACACAGATATCGGCTGTACTAAATGTTTTGGCAACTTCTTACAAATTGACGACATATTTTATGTAGAAGGATACTTCCTCCTAAAATGGGAAAACCAACTTTTTTTACTGTGGACTTGTCTTTGCCACAGAAATATGTCATTACCCTTTCGCACAGGCAAACCAATCTTGACTCTGAGTGTTATAATTAATTGAATTTATTGACAAGAAACACAAACTTTGCATTATTGAATGGGGTATTGAGAAAAAAAAGACAGCATAAAGAAATAAAGAAACACTTAAGTAAGCTACTTCCTTTTTAGCAAGCTCAATTTCAGTCAAACATCACTTCAATCAAACAGCAGCCTCAGTTTCCCCTATTTTTTCCATGAGTTACATTTAGTCTATCTCAGTTCCTTTGGTGAGGTGTTGAGGGGCAGCGGAGTTTGGGGGCAGTGTGCTGGTTGCTTTCAGCACATCCTTGCTTCTTACTTATGTTGTTCTGTTAAAGCATGGCTTGCCTAGGGCTTCAGTCCTTCAGGGCAGAGGCACCATGTACTCCTGTGACTGGATGAATTTTTTGAATATGATGGAGTGCTAACACTTGTTTCAGGGCAGCTGGACCCAGCTGTGGACAGCACAATGCAGTTTGTGGCCTACTCCCACAGAGACCACTCTGAAGTCCCTAGTCAAAACTCTACAACTTCTACCCAGTACTCCAATGAAGAAGGCATATTTTCGTTTAAAGAACATTTGAAGAAGTTAGAAAAACTTGAAGAAAAGTGTTGAAAGGACACATCTGAAAAAAACCTAGAGAAAACAAGACTTCAGGAATGAGGTTTTGATCAAGGGTCTTGAAGATCAGGATGATATCATGTACGTGCCTAAATGAAGTTCCAGTTTGGTGAACAGAAGACCTGAACCACAGTCACAGCTCCCATGATGAATTCTGGACCATTCAGCTAAGGATTCAATGGATCATCAGCACGGAAGCTGAAGTTACTTGAGATTGTGGTGTACTAAACCATTATTTTCTATTTCCATCCTCCCTGGTGCTATGCATTTCACATCACAGATGAAGGGTTAAATTCTCAAGAAAGGCTTAACACTGTGACATCTAATTTTCAAGGAAACTGCCAGCCAGTTACCTTCTCTCTTTCCCTAAACCATGTTACATTATATGCCCATGGAAGAATACTGAACCAGAAGCTATATGATAGGAAACAATGAGAAAAGTAGTGGAGCTGAAGGGATTTTCCCTTTTTGTAAGATGTCTCTATGTTCACAACTTTTTAGCTGTGAACTGTCTCTTATATTGGAGTACTTAAGTGAAGTACTTTCTCTTTCACAAAAAAAGTAAAAGAACACAAACAAAATGTAAGGACTCAGTCTAGTATCACTCTGTGATGAGGGCATGCAGCCAAGAGACCTGCACTCAAGACCTTATTTCATCTGAGTTTACATTCTTCATGAAAGATATAACTACAAGACTATCTGCAAGTCAAAAGTTCACATCTCACCCTATCACTTGCAGTTGCTGTCCTATCAAAAATACTGAGGTGAAGGATTAAATAAGAGAGAATATTTTAAAAATCAGTATCATCCCTTGGTTAGGGTACTCTTCTACTGCAGGAAATATCTCATGTTAAATCATAGCTTGAAGAAGGTAATGGAGGAAGAATTCAAATATATGCCTGAGCTGAATGTATACTTATTTCATCATTTCATGTCACTCATTGAAGGTGAAGGAGAATCTCACTGCCTTTTGTCAGAGAGGCATGTTCTGAAAATATTTCTTGTAACGGGTCTGTCAAGTAAAAAAGGTGGAGAAGCACAGGATTTCTGAGTCTCTTGCAAACCTAACCATGAATTGGAGCTTCAAGAAATTCAGTACTGCCTAGGCAAGAGACATTTGCTCATACATACCTATCAAAACTTGGATACCTGAAGGACTTCACCGGAGAAAACTTAGTCTGTCAAAGACACCTGCTGAATTGAGGGAAATTTAAGCACTAATGATGACTAAGTATTAAACTACGTGCTTAGAGACTCATTAATGCCTCTACATCACTCTTGCAAAACTACCCCAAAGTGCTAGGTACAACAGGCAACCGTAACATGCAAGTAAAACAGAGTTTTTAAGGGGACTAGTATATAGACAGAAAAGGGATTACTCAGTGAAGGAGACAGATGGAGTGAACGATTGAATGACATTTACTAAACAGGAGAGGAAAGTGATAGGGAAAAGGGACAGCTGTAATGAACACAAACATGCACTAGATAGAGGAATGGTGTGCTAGATTTAAAGGACATCTGGTGTAAGGGACAGCTGAAATGTATGAGTGACATGCCCTAGATAGAAGGTTGGAAGTACTGTGCATGAATGACAGCTGGCTTAGCTATCATGGGTGACATGTCCTCCACAGAGGAATAGAGTGCTGGGGATACAGGTGACAGCTAGTGTGTGCTTTATGAGTGAAACATCTTTGTTACAGCAGGCAAATATGAGGAAAAATTAGCTGGAATGCCTGAGTAACATGTTCCTGACCAAAGAAGGAAGAGTTAGATACAAAACAAAGCTGCAACATATAAGTAACATGACCTAGAAGGGAAGAGAGATGTTAAGTGGGACAAGATAGAATTAAATAACCCTGGTGGGAAGGAGATGCCATAAGTGTAATGTATGACTGGAGTGTACAATTGATACATCACTGTCTGAACGTACTGTAGGTGGTCAAAACTGATAGAGTTGGCATCTGGCTGCATCCAGCACGATGTAGCCATAGTCTATGATTTTTTGTAGCATTTCCCTGAAGTGGGTCAAATCTTCCACAGGGACCGTCATGGGGATTTCTATAATCCACACATTAGGAGACTGTTCCTGCTGGCATCATAAGCAGAGGATTTTTAATGGTGTCACTGTATTTTGTCTTTATTTGGACAAAATATAGATGTCACTGAGACATGCTGAAGTGGTCCATTCTGCACCTTTCTAGAAGTCATCACTCAACAAATTTTTTATTTTTTATTTTTTTTTTCCAGATGGTAATCTACAAAGGTAAATTAGTGAAGACACTAGTTTTCAGTCTTTGGGGATTTTTCGTATGAATTTCCTCACTCAACATCAGACTTCTGAAGACTCTTACATAACCTGTAGCTTCTCTGTGATCATGACACAGGAAGTTCTGATCATGATCAGTGTTACTAGAAAACAGTCTTATTTTTCTGAGACACTGTCTTTCTCTCTCTCTGTGTATATCTAGTCTCATAAGCCCCAGATACTTAAGTTTCCTGCTCTTATATAACCATATATCCAAAATTGCATACATATATACAGGGGTTTGTGTATCATTTCTGCAACAGTCATGATAAACTATAGGATAATTTGCCATGTTGTGAATTATTATCAATTATCACAATCAGCAAAAGATGATAGATGTTCAAAAATCATTAATCAGGGATTCATACTCATGACCTAGACTTAAAAGTTGTGGAATGCAAATAGCAAATCAATACAAAATGAGGCTACTTTTCACTCATCCAACTGTGAGGGTATTCTCAGGCTTGCAGTCTTCATGCTGCCTTCTACCCTGTAAGGACTAAAACCTTTTTTCTTTTTAATGAAAACACTAAGCCCCAGTGAATTGTATGAGTTCAGGAGCCAGGGATTAAGAAAAATATGAAATATCATGAGACATACAATAAAATCCCTATGATAGAATCACCTTAACTGGCAATAGTGAGGTGGAAGGCCAACTTTAATTTAACCTTGGAGTGTGATGCAACACAGTCCCACAGCGCAGGTCACATCTGTGAGGCAGAACCTAGCTCTCTAAGATACTCAAGTTCTCTTTTGTTGAATATTCTTCATAAATATGTTGTAGCTTTGGCCTCTATGCAGACTTATGAAAACAAATACTGCAAAGTATAGCACTGTAGAGTGTTGCACAGGAACAGACAGGTTTTAAAGTGCTTAATCAACCAGTATATCCACACAAATTTAACTAAACACTGTTACTGGTGACCACCATATGCACTTATTAAAAGAATGGTGCTTGTTCTTACAGCTTGGAATAGCTTTTATCTTGAACTGAGTAAACTCTTTGAACTAAAGGCTCAGGTGTAGAGGAGTAAATGAAGCCATATTTTCTCCCAAGTGGACAGGAAATGGTCAGATCCTGGGCTGCCTGCCTACATCCACATATTTGGTGATTAGAATAGCTAAGTAAGAATGAAGCAGTAGTGGTTTTTTGTTGGCATAGTTATCAAAGGGCTCTTTGGAGCTCAAAGATGCCTGCTAGCAGCGGGATGTGCTCCACAGCTTCCAGGCAGGTAAGCATGCAACAGGGTTGTATTTAGTAATGGGTAGCACCAATTTATCTGTAAACCTCAAGCTCTCCAGGGAATCTGGGCAGTGGAAGCTTGCAGTGCATCATGCCTCTTTGAATTTCTAAAGCAAACAATAATCAGCCTGAGTCGTAAGAAAGCCCAGTAGAAAAATTGCCATTCTAAATGTGAAGATAAAAACCCATGGGTATAAATGAGGCAATGTAGGGAAGGAAATACATTTTACTGAAACCTAAACAAATCTATAAGTCTAGTTTAGGAACGGAGAAAGAAGCCAGCTGTCTTTCACTTAGCTCAGGACACTTGGACAGGGCCACCCTGTCACAGCCCTATAGGTGTAGAGATACATGACCTGAAGAAAAGCCACCTAGTTTCCCGAGTTGTGTCTCCTATCTGACAACAAACATATTGAATAGTGGTGCTTCCATAACATCTCAACACATGTCTTGAAACAGGATAGGGATTTTTACTCCCGTATGTGATAGTGGGAAGCTGTTCTAGGATCTCATTCTTTTTTTGGTCTCTTTTTTCTTTGAGCCTGGGTTTATTCCTGAAATCTTCATACCCAAGTATTGTCATGCTGATATTTAGTTCTTTTCTTCCTTCCTAAAACTTCTCCCAACATGCATTTATATTGTTGTTCAATTTTATTTTGTCAGATTATTAAAGATAAATTCTTTTAATCTCCACTTGTAACAGAGATCCTTCTTGTCTTTGATCTGCCTATTGACCCTTTTCTGCCTTTTCCAATTTGGATGGATCTCTGCAAAACAGCTGAGATCAAAACTATGTATTGTTTCACTCTCACAGTGCTTTGGTAGCTTCTAAACATTTAGTAGCTGACTATTTTCCTTTTCTTGACATTTTTTACAGCATCTGTGCTTGCATAAGGGAAGAAAGGAGAGATATAAACATATAGACTCATAAGACTGATCTTAGCAAAATTCAAGACTTCAGCTCTCTGTTAATCAAATATGCACATGACATTGGGAAGCATTAACAGTATTAAAAAGGGTCAGGATAACACATGGGAATAAATAGGTGACCCCAACAAATGCAAATGGGATAGAGTTCATCTGCAAGATCATGGATACAGGGGAACATATGACATAATTCTGAAGTTCTGAATTAATTTCCTTGGGTGCCAGGGATTCAACCACCTCACTACTCTGTCATTTGGCTTTCCTGGAAAACATTCTGTTTCTACCAGTTCTGCTTCCATTATCTAGGAAGATAAGTTGAGGGTCCATCCCCAG
>WTSP01018749.1:32500-34473 GCA_025331215.1 Actenoides lindsayi | reverse complement strand
TCCTTCCTTCCTTCCTTCCTTCCTTCCTTCCTTCCTTCCTTCCTTCCTTCCTTCCTTCCTTCCTTCCTTCCTCTTTCCATTACTACAGCAAAGTTCCGAATTGTATATTTTAAATCAAAGCACTCATGTGAGTCTAAAGCATAAGTAAAACCATCCTGCACCGTATTTCATTTTTCAAATGGGAGCATCACCTTTTGAAAAGCTACAGCGTCGCAGTCATCAGACGAGCTGTGGTTGTTAAGGGATGCAGGCCCTTATCCAGATATTTTAAAGTAAATATTTTATCTAGGGAAAAGTATGGAATTCATAATTTGATGGCGCAAAAGGCCAATAATATGTGACAGCATGATCTCATTAGAAAAAGGAATTTTAGCCCAGTGTGATCTGAGTGACTAGTTCCAAAATGTGCAGTGAATTTTATAGTTCGTCTGGCTGGCCGAGTTCCATGCTCCTGCATTCCCCAATGGTAAATATTTGTAACAGATTTCACATTGTAACACAAGGGCTCCTTTCACAGAGCAGGTCATGTAACTCTGCAAAAAAATCAAGGCCAGGGCAAATAAACAAAAAGTCATGCCAAGTTCACCACTCCCAAAGATTCCTAAGCCTGGCTGTGCATACAGACTTCACTTGCTACTCATCAACATCAGCAATTTATGGCCAGATGGTTATAAATTTACATTCTATAAAATTTTAGAGGATGTTATTTTTTCCACTGAGTTTGTTAATTAAGTTTCAGTCTTTTTATTTCCTCAAACATAACAGTTCAATTTTTTATTAATGATACAGTATCATATTCTTTCCTGTCTCTTAGTACACCTACTCAGCAGTACCAAGAAAACGTTCATGAAATGAAAGTAAAGTTTTTGCAGACACCCAATCTAGAAAACTTATGGGTTTTGATCTTTCTTTTACACTCCCAAGGCAAACTAGCAATGCATAGGGAATCATTCATAGAAAACAAATAGTAGAATAAAATTTCCCCTTTAACAGTTATTTTTAAAACCTTTCCCTTCCCATATTAAAATAATACACTATGCTGTGCTTAATGTGTTACAACTTGCTTCCATTCATAAAAAGTGTCTCTCTCACTCTCATCATTCTTATGCTGTAATTAACAGTAACAAGAAAGCTAACATTAAAATCCTGAAGAATGTATCTCTGCTCAATTAGAGCAATTCAGAGTCTTGAAAATAATTTCCTAAGCGGAAGAAAATTCAAGAGGCAATAACCAAAACCCCCAGATATTTCTGTATATTTGGCGAACTAAAATTCTGCCTCAGTTCGTAAGTGTGACTTACATAAAGTAAATCTGACAACATTTGTTAAGCATTTGTAGTAATACTAAGTGCACTCGAAACAATATGTGTTTTGAAGCATAATATATATTTTAAACAGACCAATTCAACAAGCAACAAATTTCAAACATACTTAATCCAAATAAACACTCTGTAACACTGAGGTTAGTACATTTTGCAATATTTTGGTTGAGTACCTATACTGAGTTATGTATTTTATGCAGGTAATGTGTGTAGAATAGCAGTTCAAATATTTACATGTACAAAATATAGGTGAAAAAGGTCTTTAGGAATCTATTTGTGTATACTTTCCCTCCCAGGACTTTAATGTAAGCAGCAAGGGTTAAGATTTGAGTAAACACATTCTGCTCTGCACCCATTCAACTTTATTGACTTCTGAGGAGTTTCATGGGGAAATAAGAGAGCAAGACTTGAAGTGCCATGTGCATAAGGTAATGCCAATAATCCTGTATAATATCTAGTTAGCATTAATTTTATAAAACTGCCTTTGTTTATTTTGGTTAAGGTTTATTGCCTCTACATACATAGAGAGTTTGGGTGGTAAAATATCGGTCAAAAATTTTCGGGGTTCTTTTTTTCCTCTTCTCTCCCTGTTTATAGAACTAGACTTAGTCTGATTTTGGCCGTTGTTTACATGTTTTGGTTTGAGAACTT